>JAEANM010001027.1:811-30257 GCA_017656035.1 Myanophis thanlyinensis
GGATGAATGAATAAATAATAAGCTAATTTGACCTATAAGAGAAAATAAACATGATGTAAAAATGTTGGAAATGTCTATGTCAGACTTTATTGTTGATAAATGGACAATCAATTTTTAAGGGTCCAAAATGCATTTGAATGAAGCCAGCATTTATTTGTTTGTTTATTTATAAATCATATAGTCTTTCGGGAGAGCTTTCTTTGGATCAATGAGAAAATTGTGGTTTCCTCGTGATCAATGAAGTGCCTCTCCTTTCTTCACCACCCCTCCAGGGCAGCTTAACCCCATAGGGTCTCCCAGCAAGCAGTTGCTAGCTGCATTTCACGGAGCTTGGCTGAGCCCCCCTATTTTCCAGCTGTTCTCACCATGACATCAACTGGAAGTCGATACAGACTCTCCTTGTTGGAGTGACCTCTTTATGTGGTTCTGTTTGGCCCACTGAAACTTGAGTTAATGAGGGCTGGACCTGTTATCTCACATGGAACTAATATCGTAAAGTGAAAAGCAATGGTGATAAAAACAAATGCAACCAGTTCAAAAATCAAGGCATAATGGCACATTTTTAAATGTAAGAAAATTTGTTACACATTATATGATTTGGCTATCTCTTTAAGCAATTTTTTTTTAAATAACTCTTTTTTGGTACCACTGCTGGCCTGTTTACAGAATTTGATTGGGTGCTTTTTAAAAAAAAAAATTCAAATCCCTTTTCTCAATATTAAAAAAAAAGCCCAAAGCAGGGAACAATTAGAAACAAATAATAATAATTTAAAAACAAAGCAATTCAAATATAGAATGTTGCAAACAATATAGTCGAAAATGTGACCAGTTTTGCTTGTTAGTTCTTAACTTGTTGGAGTCTCAACTTCAGGAAATCCTTTTCCAAACCGGCCTTTTTATAGCATCCCATGTAGAAAATTAGAACATCTCGAAGCTCCATATTGTTAGAAAAGTGTTTACTTCCAGAAACAAAGGACACAAGGTTTGGATGGTAGAAGACTCACAAAGGAATAAGGTTATGCTGGAAAAGTTATTTCTAGTTACACAAAGAGTCTATTATCACATTCGTTGTCAAGGAACTGTCTTCATTTTAGGTGAAGCCTCAAGTACTTCTCATAAAGACTATTAGAAGTTTAATATGTGTACTTCTATATTGTCCAATGCCCTACATTTGCTTGAGACTAGGCATCCTTTCCAAAATACATCTCATTTTAAGACTGGTGTATAAAATTCAGCATTTGGAAAAATTGCAAGTACATTGTGCTTCTTTGGGAAAATTCTTTATGAAAATGCACCTCTTTAATAATATGACCTAGAAAGTGTGGATTACAGATTGAATATTTCTGATTCTGTGCAAAGATACACCTTAATTTCTTTTCCATATTTATGTAAGTAAGTATTTTAAGGGAAACTAAAAAGATTGCACTGTCTCCAAACTGCTTGGTTACAGTATTTTGTTTGTTTGTTTGATTTCTATAGCTGCCCATCTCAATAAGTGACTATGGGCAGTATACATCCTAAGAATAATATGAGAAGAAAAAGTACCGTATCACTTATGGCTAAGCATCTTCCCCCCCCCCCCCCCAAATAATGATTCTAAGGGTTCATCCTTTCTCAAGTATATTGGTTGTAGTTAATACTTGGATGGGAGACCTGTAGAGAATCTTGGGATTATAGGCAGAGAAGTTGCAAAACATCTTGAAAGAAAGCAATGCTTAGGGGCTTTTAAAATATATTGTTGCCAAGAAAACTACCATACAATCCATGGAGTTAGGTCAAGCTCCACTTGAATTAGACTTTTCTAAAATGTATTTTATGGACTGTGCTGCCTGAGGCCTTACAATGGAGTGATAACCTGCTCCTCCTGTAAGGTTAGAAAAAAAATAACTCCAGAAGTTTCTATGGAATATTTTTTGCTTTGGTCTTAAATTGGTTGAACGTCACAAATGATGGTACTTAATATGTTCCTAACAGATATTAACCTTAACTCTCTTATGTTATGTTAACCCTTTGTGTTTTCCTATTATTTCTTTTTGTATAAAATTTTTCTTGGTCCTGGGAGCCACAAAGGTATTTGGGGGGGGGGGGGGCATAACCTGGGTTTATATCTATTCATTATTCTCAATATGATTGAGAACTATCATACATCATACAAAAATCAAACATTTTTATGTCTACTTTAACTTTGATTTTATCATACCACAAATATCTATTCCATCCAAACCTTAGGTCATTTTTTCTAATTCTAAAAGTCTTTTATATCATTCAAACCAAACAACCAGGTGCAAAATACAAATTCAAATCAGGTAAGTCCAATCCTCCTCTTTCTTTTGCCTTATATTTAAGATAGATATATCTTTTCTGTCTTTTTCCCTTTCCATACACACTTAAATATACCTTTTGACATAATTATTTCAAAATAATGTACACTTCATATCTGTCATAGTGATATCCAAATATTTTACTTTTTTTTTTCAATCTTAAAACCCATTTCCTTTATCATTCTGTTCGATCCTGTTTTCATGTTTTTATTAACATCTTCATCTTCTGATTACTAATTTTAAACTTGTCAGAGTATCAAATTGTTTTAATTTTCCCTTTGATGGGCTGCTTCCTTTAATGGATCCTCCAGAACTAACACCAAGTGATTAGCAAATGCCCTTAATTTTTAAATTTCTTTTTTAACTTTTAATCCTAGAATTCTCTCACCTTTGCTTATTTGTATTCAATATTTCAAGAACTAAAATAAAAAAGAGGCGAAATAATGGGCATCCCTGTCCTGATCCCTTTTTGTACTTCGCAAGGTTTTGTTATATCTTCAGTGACAAACATTTGTGCTTTCTATGAAGGGTAAAATATCCTTACCCATTTAATACAATTCTCTCCAAAATTTATACCTTCAAAAACTTCAAACAAGAATGTGATTCAAATTCTCAAAGGCCTTTCCTGCGTCTGAAAAAAAATCAGTAGCTTGTTTTTTTATGTTGTTGCAAGTATTCCAAAATGTCCAAAATATTTTCATATTATCCCTTACTGCCTTTTAGGTAAAACCCACACCGATACTCAGGAATAAGGAATACATTCTTGCAAAATTATTTTCAACCTCTTGGCCAAAATCATTGTAGACAAGTTAAGAGTCATTATTCAATAATGATAACATCTAATAGTTTCTAGTTAAAGTCAAATCTTGTACCTCCTTAGGAATTGATGCTGTTTTAGCTTCTTTCCAGCTCTTTGGAATCTTTCCCTTCCATATAGAATTTACCATACTTTATAAAAGTTGTAAAAGTTCATCCTTAAAGTATTTATAGAAAGAAACTAGTAGCCCATCTAATCCAGGCACTTTTTCTATTATAGCTTTACAAACTTTCCTTCTTGTTATGGATCTCTTATATCTATAATCTGTTTCTTTTTCTTTATAATCTTCAGTAAATTTTTAAAATATTCACTTATTTTCTTCAGGGAAATTCCTTGTCCTTATATCAATTTGAATTAATACTGAAAAAATACTAAAAGCATCTTTCCTAGTTAATACTTGGGGGTTCCTTGGGCCAACTTAGGTGTTGTTATGATGCATGTACTATTTCTGTCTCATAGATGGCTTTTTTCCTTCTGGAAAAAGTATGATAGAGCAGTGAGGCTCTATAATATTTTTTCCTTGGTGGAAATTGGTGGGAGCAATTTTGAGAGGGAAGATGGTGAGAAAAGGACAAGGTTTAAGCAACATTTCTATCCTCTTTCTATTTCATTACTGAGGACGACAACCCCCCCCCCATGCCATTTTTCCGTTGAAGGAGTAAGTATGCATCAGTATTGGCTCAGCTCCAATTAGCACAACTCAAGTTATTAGTCATCAAATCAGAAACAATTGTCTTATCCTGTATTGTGGTTCTCAAATAGAATGTCAGGGTTCCACATAACACCAGCAATGCAATCAGAACTCCAAAAAGACAAAGTCCAAGGAATAAGATTTTATTGAAGACATTGTTCTGGTACAGTCTGTAGAAATCCCAAATCTAAAGATTCCCGAGCTTTCTCCACCCAAGTAAAACTGAAAGTTCCACCCCATTAATTATCACATGTTAATATCCCTCCACCATTTCAAAAAGAGACCCAATGACCTCTTAAGACACATTCCCATCGCAGGTGTGAAATGTCCAGAGAAAGTTCTCATGAGAACCAGACTTAAAGGAATGAAAACAAGATAACAATTCCAAGTTTCCAGCTCCCCCTTCGCGCTCTCAGCGACCTTGCAGTAGAAAAAGAGTTAATGTGTCCAGATCTAAATGGCCCTGAATTTAACTATATAAAATGGCCAACATCCTACAGCAGAACCCCCCTCCCCCCAATAAAACGTCCTTTTGGATCTTGACATAGAATCAGCTCAGATGCCCAACCTACATAGAAGATTTATAACTGTACTGCCATGAGTCAATGTTTCAGAGTGTACATGGTTCTTCTCTCCCCCCCATCGTTATCATTCCAACATCTTTGAACGTGAATAAGCAAGTGCATGTGTAAGTTAAGATTACATTAATTGAGGTTGGTTATGATAAACAAAGCCAGGGCTAATTTCAGTGGGATAAAAGGGAAAAATACAATGGATGCCAAACAAATCAACTCCCACTCATAAAAGCATAGCTGCAAGGAATAATTAACATTTGCAAGAACAAAAGAAAATAGCCTTCATTTGCAAAGCTCAGCTAATTGTTTGGGTTCACTTTCCTTTCAGACTATTCACATTTCCAAGCATACCTTTTATTTTCCAGCATAAGTGCACAAAAGAATAAATTGGCTTTAGTGTGGCAGGAAAAAGAAAAGGGAAAGCATGGATTATTTACCTACATTTAGGGAAGATAATCAGAAGTAATAGATTGCAATGCCCTAAAACAAACAGTGGAACTGGTTTGTGTCAAGGAAATGAAACTAACAAAAAGCAAACTAATTTCATTGTGTTGCTTTTGTAAGTACCAATCAGTACAGTGCATTATTCAAGAGCACCTATCCCTAAAATTAACACCCATTCAAAACACCATCAACCTGTATGAAAACAATGGCTGCCTTTGTATGCAGTAGTCCTGCTCTTAGAAACTAGGAAATTACTTTTAGAAACAAGGCAAATGGAATGGATTTAAAGCAGATAGTGACTCTTCTGTCCATGGTACTAACCTCTTTCAGAAAAGAAGCGGAATGAGATTCTACCCATGAAACCAAGAAGTCAGCCATTTTGAAAGTTATAATATGAAATGTAGTCATCATTAAGGGAAAGGTAAACTATAGAAGAATCTGCAAGCAAGAATGGAGTGCCCAGAAGAAAGAGAATAATGCATGCTGCTTATATGTAACAGTTGCATAGTGCCCCCGTACTAAATCAGCATGTGCAAATATCATCAAACTATGCAACTGTTCAAAGGGATCATAGAATCAAGTTCACGTGAAGTGTTAGTTCTGCTTTGTAATGTCACACTTGGAATATTGCATCCAGTTTTGGTCACCACAATATAAAAAAAGAAGAGATTCTGGAAATAGTGCAGAAAAGAGTGACAAAAATGATTAGGGGACTAAAGGCTTAAACATATGAAGAATGGTTGCAGGAATTGGGCATGTCTAGATTAATGAAAAGAAGGACTAGGGGTGACATGATAGCAGTGTTCCAATATTTGAAGGGCTGCCATATAGAAGACAGGTTCAAGCTATTCTTCAAAGCACCTGAAAGCAGGACAAGAAGCAATGGATGGTAACTAATCAAGCAGACAACTAACCTAGAACTAAGGAGAAACTTCCTGACAGTGAGAACAATAAACTAGTGGAATGGCTTTCAATTCAGTTCAAGTTCAATCCTTTATTGTCAATGCACAACATGTGTGCAGCGAAATTGAGCTTTCCTTCAGAAATTGTGGGTGCTCCATCACTGAAGGCTTTTACAAAGAGCCTGGGCAGCTAGTTGTTTGAAATAGTATAGGGTCTCTTGCTTCAGCAGTGGGTTGGACTAGAAGACCTCCAAGGTCTCTTCCAATTGTCTTATTCTGTTATTCTAAATCTTAAAGAAAAAGAGCTTGAAGAGAACTACATTTATAGACCAGATTTGACCCGAATACTTACTGAGTCTCCTTTCTATATCCCCTGTGCAAAAGGATCCCCACCTTCAGCTCCAGACACATATGGACAGTGTGTTTGTGTGTGTGTTTGTGGTGTGTGTGTGTTTCATGAAAAATCTATTTGAAGTGTTTTTGAAATCGAAGTATGTAACATTGACAGGGTCACCACTGTTTCTATGCCTCTTGACACTCTCAAAACATTCCAGAATGTTGGAAAGAAAGATTTACTATGGCAGAATTCATTCTGATTTTCTTTTAGCAAGGCTGGTTTTTCTATTTGTCCAGTTGTTGCTGCTGCTGTAATGTTGGAATACAATAACATTCACATCATTACCCATATGTACTCATAGATAAACCTTTGGTGGGTAAACAAACTCAATTTTGGGAGTATATTTTGAAAACTAATATTTTGGTTTATCTGCAAATATGTACACTACTTATGTATATTACAATATTAGTCCAAAAAGAAACAAGTAACACAGTTGACCAAAAATAATAAACATTTCCCCAAATTACTTCTAGTTACAGTGTAGAAAATGTACAGTCAAATCTTTTTTGTGCATTTTTGAGATATTCAATAAACTCTGAATAAAATGAATAAATTATGCAAGGAATCTCATTAAGGGACTTCAATGCATTATGCCTAAATTACATATGGGCAATGTTTATGCTGACATAGTGAATTTGGTTTGAGGATATTAAAATATCAGGAATCTAATAAATAGTACATAATTTTAAAAAATGGAACAAAAAAATATAAAAGCTGAAATTTTAACAACTGAGAATTGTATTTATTGAATCTTTAATTTACATTTTCCCAATTCTATAAATATTACTACCATTTACTGAATAGAAATAATGAGAATGGATATCAAATTCAAATTCAAATTTATTGGTCACATATACAGTCATGCACGGTACGATATGAAGTGAAATGCTTACGCGACCGGCCGCGACCGCGAGTAAGTTAAGGCAAAATGGGAGGGTAGAGTAGGAAATAAGTTAGGAAATAAGTTAGGGATAGTTGGGAAGGTGGGAGTGAGATACAATCATGGTTCTGTTATAGTCCTGAGTGTTCTTGTGGTTCCTGGTTTAGTGTCCTTATTGCCTGTGGAAAGAAGCTTTTTCTCATTCTTTCAAACAGTAAACTGTCTTTTACTATATTTTCTATGTATTTGTACCTAGGAGTTCTATTTTTTTTCTTTTTTGCAAAAACTTAAGCAATATGGATTCCATACAACTTATGGACTAATAGAATTTTGATTGTTAAAAAAACTGTTTGCCATTTAATGTAATCAGAAAAATGATCGTCCCATTTCAAGAAATAATTTAAAATGGTATTAACTACCACTAACTAATTGATTTTTTTTTTTTATGAAATCTTAATGCAAGTCAAGCATGGTCTGAGATCATGATAGGGTTTGTTCCTGAATCCAAAAGATTATGAAGTGAAAAAGAAAAATTAAGAAATAATACAATCTAAAACATATTCTGGGAACATAGAAAATAGAAGCATATTTTGTAGGATGATGTAACCGCAAAATATCCTTCAGGTTAGATTCTTACATATAAGCTTGCATCATCTTCCAATTTTGATTGCAAATACATTTTGAGAAATAATATTTCTGTCCAATTGAGAATTCATAACAAAATTTTAGATTTCTCTCACATTGATTTTGCTTGTTCCCAAATGTTCCTCAGTGCCTGAAAAACATCAGCCCTACTTCCTGGCCCCACCATCTCAACCATGTCCTGAGACTTCTCAGCTGTTCCTGTCGAATTGTCCCAGTCTGTGGAAATTGACAGAACACTATTTTGATGGTCTGCAGCTTCTAGGACTAATTGATGGTGAAGCAGTTTATCTAGACACACATTTGTTCTGCAATCTTTGCAGCAGTTGGGGAAGTCACCATGCAATTATCACCATGTCTGTCACATAACCGTCAGTCTGTTTTCTTTAATCATATATTAAAGCCCATGGATGAACTGAAATTTATATATTTGCCATTATAATTATTAGGCATGATATTCAGATAAAAAGACAACACATATAGCATCAAAAGTATACATTTCTAGAATTTCCACAGTCAAGGTTGCAAATGTGTCCTGAATTGAGTTCATGTAGCATCCAGCAAATGCTGGAGCCACCCGCATTGCACTGCTTTAAATGAATCTCTCACAATTATTCATTTGTAAATTTTGTGTGCTGCCAACCCATGGTCACAGTATGAAGAATGTTGATGTTCATGTTTTGCTGAGAAACCAGGAAATAATAATAATCCAATGGGATTATTATTATATACTATTATTATATATTATCCAATAATAATCCAATAATCTAATTGTTCTCTTTCTTTAAAGCAAATTGTGATCCCATTAGGAACATTGTGAGACTGAACCTGTAGCAATTCATTATCAGTATGTGTTAAAGCAAAACATTTTGTGAATGTTATTTTTCATGCTAAGATTTTCAGTCAGATGGAGAAATAATTCGATATAATGTAATATCCAATTGCAGGTAGTCAGCAACTTTGCAATGAATGCTTAAAATTCCAAAGATATGAAACATAAGTATTCATTAATCAAAGGAAACAATAGGGTTTTCGTAACAGTTCTGTAGACAAATCCTAAAATTATATAAAGAGAACACAGTTAAACAAATAGTCAAAATTATTACATTTATTTATTTATTGAAAGAAATGATCCATATTTGTGTGTTGCAAGAGTGTTTGGATCTTCGTTTTCAATAATTGGTGTGTCTCTTTTCTCCCTGCCCTTGAGCAGCAATAACAGCAACTAAACATTTCCAGTAACATTGATTAGCCCTGGACATTGGCATTCTTCCTTACAGAACTGCTTCAACTCGGGGTGGTTGTGGGCTGCCTTACATGAGCTGTCTGGTTCAGGTGTTTCCATAACATTAAGTCAAGATTTTGACATGGCCATTTTAAAACCTTAACTACTGTATGACTTATCTTTTAGATTATTGACTTACGATCCACTTTCACTTGAGCTTCAGTTCAGAGAGAGTTATCCTGACTATGCAATTGGGAATTATATTGGTTTAATTCGCTGTCTGATTGAATTGCTAGTGCACTTCAGTATCCATAATTTCATTGGTGATGCCATGCTGTTCTATCCCAGAGGCAGCAAAGCAGACTCAAAGTATAATATTGCCTACAGATTGGGATAGGCTTCTTATGCTAAAATGCAGTATTTGTCTTTCATCAAACATAACGTTTTTATTCAAGCCAAAAGTTCTATTTTAATCTGATGCTTCCACAGAACAGTCTTCAAAAAGCCTTCTGCCTTATCTATGTGAAAACTGTAAATAGGCAGCAGTGTTCTTTTTGGAGAATGGTGGCTTTTTCCTGTCATGCAACTTCATTGTCGCTCAATGTTCTCCTGATGATGGCCTCACAAACACTGACATTTGCCAATGCAAGAGAGGCCCCTAGTTCCTTTGATATTACCCTGGGATTCTTTGAGATCTCCCAAAATATTACACATCTTAATCTTGATTGGTTGACCACTCCTGGGGATGATATTGAATTGCCTCCATTGGTACTCCATCTCCTAACAGTAGATTAGTGGAATTTTTGGGAATAATTCTGTAACATTTTTCCAGCCTGGTTAGCATCAACAACAAAAACATATTTGGGAGGGGTTTTTTGGGAGGTTCTAAGAAATGTCCTTTTTTTCAAGCCATAATGCATTTCTCCATACTGTGTTGTAACAGGAACTCTCACATTAATGATTATTATTGTTTGGAAAACCTGACTGATTTCTCCTTGAAGTGAAACAATATTACCTTGGAGTTTACATTCCTTTCATATACACAAATATATCAATTTGGATCATTTTCTTCAATAAATTAATGAACAAATTTAATGTCTTTGAATCATGTTTAATTAATTAACTATCTAGTTTGGAAAACGTATTTATGCAAAAATATCAAATATTCAGAAATGGTTGACAAACTTTTAAGAACCACTCTATTCACTATATACTTACTGTAAACTATGGTTCTAAAAAGATTCCCTAATCATAATGGCTGGTGAAATTTATGATGGTAAAGAAAATTAAAACCAAAGGATATTATTGAGAAAATGTCCGTTATCACTGAATTATGTTTTGCACAAATACATCTAATTTGGCAATGACTTATTTAATAATATGATTTTAGGCCAGCTTTGAGTAGAGGGGAGCCAAGGGCCATCTATTCAACTTTGAGGGACAAGCAAATCAAAATGGTCTATTGACTCACACCCAGTTGATTAATGAGGGTTGGCAGTGCTTTGAAACATTAACAGCAAAACATTAACAGCATTTGTACTTAGGTCTGCTTTGATGTTCTATAATTATTATTATCTCCAGGGAGAACTCCTATTTCTGACCTTAGCCTCTAGTAATTTGCCATTTTATTTCCTTTCTGTACACTTGGGAGCCATTTGGTGGACAATACTTTAATATACAATCTGTTATGGACTGAGTGTTCAGATTGGGCCAACATAATCTAGTTCCTGTCTCCTTTGTGAGGTAATTTTTTCCTCTGGCAACTTTCCTTTAACTGCACCTGACTGAAATAATGCTGTGTATATTTTTGAATGAATAAAATATAATTATGGGTTGGTCAGCATTGTATTGCTATGTTCCAATTATCCTGCTTAATGCAGAAGAATTAACAAATACAATATAGCTATTTGCCTTTTGTTGTTGTTGTTGTTATTTCCGTGAGTATGTTTAACAGAATGTCATATTTATTTTTCCAGATCATCCTACTACTACTTTTCCTTCATTCAGTAGCATTTCCATTTTTCTGGCATACTGTATGTAAGGTGTCTGTGTTCATGATCATAATGCATATTAACTATGCAGGCAGGGAAAGAGCAGACTAGCAGTATTCATTTCATTATACTTTTACAGTGGTATTTCATCTACCAAGTAATCATTAAAGGTTCAAGAAAGAAGTTATGATTTGTGCATAGCTGTGATTCAGTAGAACTAATGTCTGGTCAGAATCAGACAGAGGTGATCCCTGACATTGTTATAACTGAGGCTGGTCACTTTTCTTCCTGCTCTACTACACTCCAAGACTCAGTCAAAAGTTAAGATTTTGGGATATCAGTGCCTTACTTTGAATGAATCTTCTTATCTAATTCAGTACAATACCATTCTCCAGTTGGACTGTAAAACTGTTATGTGCAAATGTGCCCAAATATTAGTACAAACTAATTAAAAGCCTTATTGGAGTGACAAAAGTTAGACTCTAGCACAGTGTTTCTCAACTTCAGCAACTTTAAGATATTTGGACTTCAATTCCCAGAATTCTCCAGCCAGCAAAGCTGGCTGGGGAATTCTAGGAGTTGAAGTCCAAACATCTTAAAGTCACCAGGGTTGAGAATCACTGCTAGCACTAAGGTCAAATTCAGAATTTCTATTCTTACCATGCTATCATACTGGAGATTCTCTTCTATTGGCTTTTAGAGATAGACCTTCCATTTCCAGTTCTCCATCCTCACCCTCTTTATTATCTTCATTAGTTATGCAATACACGAATGGTTTATAGAAATTAAAACAATGATACACTGCAGCTATTTTAAGAACAGGTTAAAATTATTAATATTAATTGCACTGCCGCACTTTTTCTAATATTCTTCTACCTTGTTATTGCATTCCATACATAGGAAAAAAAACCTATAGAAATATTTTGTGGTATTAGAATTTTGGAAAATGTCCTGTCTTGGAATATTCTGAATATAATCTGAATTGTTTCAACCTTACAAGTAATTCCAAAGTCTTTTGGAGTCAAGTCATTTCTGAAACAACTCATGAAGAGTTGTTTTGAGATCATGCATTCTCTCCTAGAATGTTTTCCTACCAGGACTAAAACTATAACTTTCAATTTTTTATTCTAATTCAACCAGACTTCTACTTACATCTACTACATATTTTCTGCCATTAAATAAATGTCAGTCACAAAAAACAAGTGACTAGCTATCAGGCTACTATATTTGACATTTTAATTTGTCCTGCAATGTCTCTTAGTTACGCTTCTTCAGAAAGTTCAAAGGCATAAGAGGAATTATGTGAAGTAGTTATATTTTATTTCCCAACCAAGTGATTAAGTTAGAGATGCATGGAGTAATTTCCTGGCTTTATTTTTTGGGGTGAATTTTGGAAAATCAATGAACAGCTTAACGTTTGTTTTTTAAATAATCTCCTGTGAACTGGGCTTTATTCCTTAATTATTGTCTTAAATTAATGCTGGAATTAATTGAAAGTTAGAATTGAAAACCACTCTGTCTCCAAATTGTGCAGGCATTTAGTTAAGAATGCTAATTCAGAATGAATCATTTAAAGACAGAGGACATATTTTCTAGATTTCTGAAATGTATTAATTTGTTTTATTATACATTCATTATATATAATATTTATAATCGATCCATCATAATAGAACTGGAGGTCTTCCAGTCCAGCCCCCTGCTCAAACAGGAGACCCTAGATCATTTCAGACAGGTGGCTGTCCGGTCTTTTCTTAAAAACCTCCGGTGATGAAGTACCCACAACTTCTGTTCCATTGGTTAATTGTCCTCACTATTACGGACCTGCAGACCTTCCGGCGTGTACTAAAAACCCATCTATTCCAGCAAGCTGGTCTGGCCTAACACCTAAGGGTTTTTTAAAATTATTTAAATTCTTTAAATTTTAAATTTTAATTTTGAATCTGGTTATTTTAAATTCTATTTCGGCCAATGATTTAATCTATTTTAATTATATTTTAACTTTTGTTTATCCTGTTTTTAGATGGCTGTACACTGCCCCGAGTCCTTCGGGAGAGGGGCAGTATAGAAATCCTGTTATTAAATAAAATAAAATTAAATTATTATGAAGTTTTTCTATAATTCCAGGTTGCTTCTCTCCTTGATTAATTTCCATCCATTGTGTCTTGTCCTTGTATAATGACATATATTTATTTATTAGTAGTCAATCAATAGAGCTACTGAATTTGTTTCCTAATACTGAACACTCCTAGTGCTCTGTGCAAATTCCATAGTACACAATAATAAACAAATGAATAAAAATAAAGAACTAGTATAACTAATAATAGCATTCTCCTTTGTCTCAGCATTCAAAATTCAAACCATATTCTATTGTATTTTCCTCTAGTTGGCACAATGGGCATTTCATCATAATCAGGTTATATTGAAATAGTATCACCCAAAACACTAAAAGTTGTGCAAAAATCAAATGTCCTTTTAAACAAGGGGCAGATTTTCTACATCATTGGAACATGAATGGATTGTCTAATAACATGAACATTAAGGTTAGTTTCAAGGTAATGACAAAATATGATTCATACTGTGAATTATTGATGAAATATATAACATAATTATAAAATGATGCAGAATAGAAAAACCAATAATTGATTGTCTGTAATTTTGCTGTAAAAATGTAAGGGAACATTGTTATCAGGATTTTCATACATGAAAGTCAACAGCATTTTTTGAGTTTCCAGATACTGATAAGTTTCTATTTGTTATTATTGGAATTATTGGAATTTTTTAAGTTAATTGATACATGTATTTTTCAAGAAGTATTAAGCACAGAATAGTAATATTAATTTAGTACATCTTTAGTACATCTTTAAACCAGTACATTGACTGGTTGACTTGTCCTAATGTAATTCAAGACCTAAATCTCTTTATCTTCCCTTGAATATCAAATGGAAATAACTTTTTTTCTTGCGTATGACATGTACCAAAATATTTAAGAATAGTAATTCCTTAAGAATAAATGATATTATCTTATTTCACATAAGTAGGCTCAGGGATTATTTATTTAGGAATGGATAAGTTTGCTATGGATAGTTCAACATAAATAATACTTACAAATATTTGTTAGCATCTTTTAATGTAAACTCGCCAAAATGGATAAAAATGGGTTCAAGGTACTAGAGCAGCATTTTAACCAGCTCAGAGCTTCAGAAAAGGGCATTTTTAATTTTACATGTTTCTTTTGGGCAGTTTTGGTGTAAATGGCAAGTAAGGTAGAAGTGGATCCAGAAAAATCAGATAATCAATGTGATGTTTTTAAGCTGTCCCGCAGAAGTGTGGGAGCAGGTGGGCCAATTTATATGACAGTAGGGATACATTATAAAAACAAAGAAGGATTATTGAAGGCACAGATAACAAGTTATGGTAAACATTCCCCAAGGTTTTGTTGTTATTTCCTTGTTTGTTTTGCATTCTGCTGTTTTAGTTTTAAGAAATAACAATAGGATAGTGATGAGTGATGGATATAAAGCTAGAAGGGATGAGGATCAAATCTGGAATCTTTTATCTAATCAGCACCTCTATATCATCCTAATTGATATCCATCAATAATATTTATTTAGTCAATGAGCAGCAATTTTTTTTAAAAAAAACAAGACAAAAACAGTGTGAAGCAAATAAATAAATACAACAAAATACAAACAAAATAAATCAAGCTAGCAAAATAAATCACAGAATATAATATTCACTCCTCTTGCTATATTACTACATATTATTTACTAGAACTCAATAATTAGTTGAAAAGTTTGTTGTACACCAAACAGAGTCACATTCATGAGATAGGCAGCTATATTAAATCTGATAAATAAGCAAAGGACCCCAGTGTTAACAGGTCTGTGACAGATTATTCCATTAACATCTTTCCCACAGAAAGAACTCCTGGGATTGGAGGAACCCTGGTAAAACCATTCATTGTAATTAGAAATTTGACCTATTACAAACCCCAAAATTAGGCAGCATGGTAGCTCAGTGGTTAAGATGCTGAGCTTGTCGGCTAGAAAGCTGGCAGTCCTGGTTCAAGACCTACATGTCAAGTGACGGGGTGAGCTCCTGTTCCTGCCCCAGCTCCTGCCAACCTAGCAGTTCGAAAGCATATAAATGTGAGTAGATAAATCAGGTATCACTTTAGTGGGAAGGTAAGAGTACTCCGTGACATCATGCTGACCATATGACTTCCAAAATGTCTTCAGACAACTCTGCTTTAATGGCTTTGAAACCAAGATGAGCATCGCCCCTTATAGTCAGCAACAACTAGCAGAGTAAAATCTGCAGGGATTCCTGTTACAATTCCACAGTCTATATACTCCTACCCCCCAACCCAGATAGCATCTACCTGCTATTGATACTCAGCTTTTCCTTTCTATTTCAGACTTTTCCCTTCTATCCAGCCTACATGACCAAATACTTGTGATATCAACAGTTTGCTGTGTTTTCAGTATGCTTAATTTCACTCTTCTGTTGCTTTGGGAGATAAATTTTGCTGCTTCTTCACCTTTATTCTCTTCATTGCCTTTTCCCCAGTTTATTCAGATGCCAAACATTATCACTTTCTCTTTGCAAAATTGCAAAATTAGATGGCATCCATAGTCACTAGGAGCATTTAAATTAATTAAGCCAATGGCTTCAACTAAATAAGGTGTTTGCTTTAATTTTTTACACTCAAAGCAACAAATGTGCCAATATTCCTTCTTCCTCCTATCCTTCCCCACAACAACTAACCCTGTGAGGTGGGTTGGGCCGAGAGAGAATGACTGGCTCAAAGTCTTATCCAACTGGCTTTCAATCCTTAGGCAGGATTAGAACTGACAGTTTCTTGGTTTTTAGCTTGGGCCTTTAACATTTATGTCAAACTGGCTTTATGTGTTTACACTTTTGAATTCTGCATTTTCAAATCAAATTTATTCATCACATACATATACATACATAGTACAAAATGCAGTGAAATGACAGGTTATGAAATAAAATCTACATGTATGTGTATCTGCATAGGTCTGCACGTCATTGTTTTCCTGTCCGTGTACTTGTTTGTGCTTTAGAAAGGAAAAGGTTAATATAATATTCACTTCAAAGAGTAGAGAAGAGATATGGTGCAAGATAACATTGGCCAGCTGTAGTGACAGATGAAATCTGAGACCACAACACACATGCTGCATCACATACTTTGTAAATCCATGGGCAAAAATAGATTTGAATTAATCTTCATCAGCTTGATTTTATCCAGAATGATAAACTGTGTTACTCATTACATCTGACTTGCATGACACATAGACTTGTTGCTTTGGGTTAGAGATGTGAGTGAATAACAAATTGTGTCTGTAGATTCTTGCTTCATTTTGACACATGTTGTGTTCATCTGAGGGCAACCATGCAGCTACACGATCATCTATCAAAACATGAATGGTATCCCTCTAAAAGTTCCTCATAATTCCTGCTTAGGCAAGTGTCTTTAATTAGAAGATTGGCTTTCCATTCCTTCCATTCTTTAAAAATGTATTCATTAAAAAATAATATCTTGAAAAGAAGGAATTCCTTCCTTCCTTCCTGAGCTTAAGTTAATTTAATTGATTAAATTAAAAGTTTACTTAAAAAACAGTCCATGCATGCATTCTGGAATTTGGAATGTGCTTACAAGAAAAAAGATAAATTCATTCACAACTGCTTAGGTGATACTTAGCAATATCTATTATCAAATTGTTATTTTTTAAAATTTTGCAAAGATCACATTTTGTTTGCACTAACACTTTTTTTCCTTCACACTACATCACTGCTGCTAAGGGAAGCAATAAAACCTCCACTCTTCAGTGTTACCGGAGTCTTAATTAACATTTTCAAGAACCATTGAAATCAGCTATATGGCCTCCCTAGTTAAAGTCTGAACTTGCCAGTTTAAATTAGCATTTCATTTCAACAGAAATGAACATCAGCTTGTTGCTCATTCACCTCTGTCTCAACAGCTAAGTAGGGGGGAAAAGGAAGCTTTCAATATACCCCTCACCTCAAAATAACCATGTGCCTTTTCTGATTCTCTCTTCCAATTGGACAAAAACCTACCCTTACATTGCCTTTTCCAATGGAAAGAACTAGGTTGGCATGTTGGGCTGAGGGAAATTTAGCATCCCATATACACAGCTGTAGGTATCCTACAAGCAATGCAAAATTGCAAAGACCTCTGCTTTGAGGGGATGGCCTGTTGTTTTTTTGTAAGAATTGCATCCTTAGCCTTTGAGCATAATTAAAATGGAAGCTGGCAGTATCTGTAATCTATTCCAGATTTGCCCGCATTAAGCAGCAAATACTCCTTTATTGCACAATGGATTATGATTGTAGGAAGTTAGCACCCATTCAGGGGTAGAATCCAACCGGTTTTTCTACTGGTTCAATGCACGCGCATGCGTGCCAAATGTGCTGCAGTGCAGCTCTTTAAACCTCTTTTAGAGGCACCAGAGGCAGCAGGGATCATTAGGAAGATTTTGTAGATGCTCCAAACAGCTGATTAAGGTAAGTAAGAAAAAAAAACTAAGCTCTTATAAGGAAGGGTAAGGGAAGGGGCAGGTGGGCGGGGCCAGTTTCAAATCTCTATTACCGGTTCGGGCAATGTGGTGCGATCCGGCTAAATTTCACCACAGCACCCACTCCTCTTCTAGGAGAATGAAATATTCTAGGAAATTTTCCCTGAAGGAAAAACATGTTTCTAATGACAAACTCAGAGCCTCAACTCCCTGCCCCCACCCCAGCTTATCTACAACAGGAAAAAGCCTTCCCCCTCAGGACATAATTACTCAACTCACCACATGGCACAAACAAAGCCCAAAAGCTTCAACCAAATTTGAATCATGACCCATGGCCATATGGGAGCCTACAACCAATCAGGATATTTGCCCTTGCCACAGGAACAGGAAGCAAGGTCATAGCCCAAGAGAGGCTATAAAGCCATCCCTCTCTCTCACCCATGTGCCTTTTTGCCCAAGACCTCAAACCATGTGGACCTGTTCAACAATAAACCATCTTTCCAAATAGCCTCCATGTTTCTAGTGTCTTTATCCCCACTTGCAACTGAACCCAGATGGATGTTTCTTCCAAGACTATTTAAAAATATTTATCTCACTCCAAAGACTGGCAACCAGTTAAATCTCTGCAGAGCAGGGCTGTCTTTAATGGCTGTTGATCTTTAAAGAGTTTAAAGCTAACTAAAGGGAAAGAGAACACCAGGGCCCTGAGCACTTTGCCACAAGCATTTGGGACACTACCTCTTCCAGGAAGTCCTTAGTGTCATATTTTAAATCCCAATGGCCTAATTTTAGGTCTTGCCTAAACAGAATAATATTGCATGTCTATACTCACCTCTTGTCAGCCTCTTCCCAAGAACCAAGAAAGATATGTGGAGTTACTTATGAGTACGTGTAGTCCTCGATTTACAACCATTCGTTTAGTGACTGAAATTACACAGCACTTAAAAAAAAAATGACACATAACCAGTTTTCACACTTACGAAGCTTCTCCCATAGTCACATGATCTAAATTCGGATGCTTGGCAACTGGCTCACATTTATGACTGTTGCTGTGTCCCGGGGGGTCATGCAATAATCTTTTGCAACATTCTGATAAGCAAAATCCATGGGGAAGCCAGATTCACTTAACAACCATGTTATTAACAGCTGCAGTGATTCACTTAAAAATTGTAGCAAGAAAGGTCATAAAAGGGGACAAACTTCACTTCACTATCTCGCCTAGCAACATAAATTTTGGGCTCAATTGTGCTCGTAAGTCAAGTACTACCTGCAGTATTTTTTTATTGTTCCTCATCTATAGACAGAATCTTGCCAAACTAAAGCCACTACTTGCATAACTGTAGATATACGCTGGGAATTGCTAGGGAGGAACCTTATTAACCCTCTCCTGACCAAACTCTCCATATTTCACTGATCCTGCTGTCTGAAATGTTGCCCATCCCTACTGGGGAATCCAGGCTAAATTCCACCACACTTCTCTGGGGATGGGAAATCCCATCAGATTCACTGGTTTGTTTCAGAACGATGGCCAGAGAATTACACTTTAGGTAATTCCAGAAGCATCCCAGTTCTTTCAATGTCATTGTCTGAACGTCAATAACAGAAAATATTTTACAGCTTTCATACATTGTACCAGGACACAGTCCTGATAAAGAAGTATAGAAGTATAGATCAACACATCTAAAGCATCATGAACACTTTTAAAGCCAAGATTTAGAAACATTTCATAATGGCGTTGTTGTTGTTATTTCTTTATAGTGTGTAGGAATTAGACATTATGCTAGATGAGGTTTCAGCTTTGTATCTTTGAAAACCCTCATAAAAAAATGGCTATATCGGTTACAACTTTATGTGGTCCACTAGAGTTTGGGACTTCATCTTTTGTTAAAATGTAACTTTATTTATTTCTGTCTCAAATTGATACCCACCACAATTAACCAGGCTCTCAGTTCTTTAGCATGCATAAGAACCTAAACAGCATCACTAATCATACTCTGAAATATCCACAATAAAAATAAAATTAAAAACTCATGCAAGCATAAGAATAAAAATACAGCTCACACAGCTGAGAGCGCCCTATCACTTTCTATAAGCCCACTGAAGAAAACACAATTTTAATAGAGTTTGAAAGACTAACAGTGTGTGGGTCTAAGTGTGATTTCAAGAAATGCTGTAGCACAGGGAAAGTGACTGAAAAAATGGTGCTTCTCTCGTACCATCTCGTCCCCATACAAATGTGGGAGAGAAATATGTACTCGCAACAATAAAGGCTCATCTTTGGAGTTGTTGGAGAATTATCTTGAAGTAATTCCATCTCACTGGGATTCAATCTCACTCTGTTTGTCCCATCTGGATCCTATCCACCCCCAGATAATGGATCGTGAAATTTCTGGTATGACCCCAATCAATCCAGGGTATGTTTATATGTATGTGTTTATTTAATCAATTTACATAGCTATCCTCAATATATGATCCAGGGCAGCTTAAAGTTAAAACAGTAACACAATAAAAAAAATATGGTGTCATAAAATACAATAACATAGAAAAGTGACTCTGGGCAATGAATAGAATTTAAAACTAAAACAATGATGTAAATGCAACATATAAAAAAAGAGAAAGAAATGGCAGCTGAGAATAAAAACCTCCAAATAATGACAAAACATCTGAGTGTCACTAACTTCCCAATCCCTGTGCCTGGGCAAACAGCCAAGTCTTCAGTTCTCATTCGGTAAAACCATGATGAGGGCTAACCAAAATGACATACAAAGTGTACAAACTCCAACTGGTATTAAGGTATCATCCAGCTATGGATTTTAACCCTGCAGTGACCTGAGAGATTGTGGAACTACCGGTACTACTGTAGCCCCCAGTGCATGTGATCCTTAGGAAGTATGGGACAGACAGTGGGAAACACCTGTGTGAATTGCGTATGTACACTCTGAATGTGGCTTGCTGCAGTCCAAGTGTCTCTCAGAAAAAGGATAAGGGCTGGTAAAAGCCATGTTAGATGTAAAGAAGTACCTTCAATTGTTCGGTCTAACAAAGAGGTAAGCAAGCTGGTACTTTCTAGATGTTTAGAATTTCAACTTCCATCAACCCAGGCAAGTAGGGCCAATGGTAAGAAACTGTGAGAGTTAAAAATTCAAAATAACGTAAAAGATTGAAAATTTGCTAGTTCTGTTACAATGATGCTAAGTTACAGATCTCTCCAGATCACAAGACTTTTAAAATGCAGAACTGAATGGAAGGGAGGAGAAGAAACAGGCCTAGAGTTGCTTAGTTTACAAAGAATTTACTCCTTTTCTTCCAATCACGAGAGGGCACAAATTTCCACCAGAAATCCTATTCAGAAATGTTCATTATCCTATTTTCATCAATCCATTGGCAATGGATTTCCAATAATATGGATCTAATTCTGCAGGTAGTGTTATATTCTGCATACCTATAGCTTGTCCAGGAATCAATGTGTCTTTTCTTTCTTTAAGATCAAGAAGATTTTATTTTATATATATTGACTCCTTTCAGAGTAAGATTATAAGTGGCAGTAGTGGTAAAGGTATTTAGAGTTTGTTTTATTTAAAAGTCTGGATCTGCTTTTCTCAACCAAAAGAATTCTCAATCAATGTAGGGATTTTGCTTTCCTGGAATAGCAATACAGTATTCATGACAGCTAGAGAATGCTAAAGTCCACATGCCTGGAGAAAGTCCAGATTGGGGAAGGTTATATATACTAAAGGAAGGAAGGCAATAACAAATTTCACTTTTTACTTTCTCCCTGAAACACTTTCTATGAAAAAGGTGTTCTGGAAAATCTTCCAGATCAGTGTGTGTGAGTGTGTGTGAGTGTGTGTGTATACGCTGAAATGGAATACAGTGGGTGCTGTAGGAAGAGTTAGTCAAGTTCAGTTCACTTCTCTTCTTCCAAGGATAGCCAAATCTTCACCATGGAGATAATTTATCTTTAGAAATTTAACAGTTTGCTTTTGATTCTGCTATTATTCAGATGACTGATAGTGAATGACTTGGTGACATAGATGATTGATTGAGACAGATAGACATGAGAGAGAGAGAGAGAGAGAGACAGGCAGACAGATGACAGATGACAGATGAAGCCACACTGAGTTATTTGAGGTAAGACTGATGGCCTATAAATTTTATAAAGAAATAATAGCAATAGCAATTGCACTTGGTCTTATATACCGCTTCACAGTGCTTTACAACCCTCTGTAAACTGCTTAGAAGAAGAAGAAGAACATATCAATGATAGATAGATGGCTTTTCCCTGAACATTTTCTTGCTAGTTTCAAAACTATTTTACATACTGTCATATTCAAAAATGTGTTTGTTAGCCTTGGGTGTCTGACTGAAATGTGGGGAATGGTTCCAAATAAAAAAAATGCCTTGCATAATACTTAATTGAACTCAAAGTAAAATCTCCGATAATTTAAAATGCAATATACATGGAAAATCAACATCATTTAGGCAGACTACTGTGGGTCTCTCAATGTATAACATTTTGCTTCTATTGCTTTGATGAAGCATAAATAATTAGAAATTGCAAATTGTATATTGAGTTGTGTCCTGAGGTTGTTTTTCCAGTGTTGTTATTTTCCTTTTTTCATTTGTTGACAAGGGGAAATATATTCATATTTAAGAGCAATACTAAAGATCCTTTTCTCCTGAGGTCATTTTTCCAGGGCTGTTTATTTCTTTTCTTTATTTGTCAACAAACGGAAATATTTTCATATTTAACAGCGATGCTAAATATCCTTTTCTCCAGCTCATTCATACACTGACTTAGGAGAACCATAATCATTCACACATCATTCAGATAAAAAGCCCCCTCTCACCTTCACTATATTTCATCCATGACAGATGGAGCACAATCTTTCCCTATCTATTTTTTTTTTTTAACAGACTGGGACTTACAGTGTAGGGAAGCAATATTTTGAGAGGGGGACACATCTGAAACGTTGAGGTGTGAATTCACTCACCAAACAGTTAGCATAAGAGACATAACTATTCACAAACTCATAGTTGACTTCCTTCAGAAGGTATTTACAATATTACGAGACAATCTTCTATTTACCCAAAAAGTGAACACGAGCCACAAGATATTCAGCCAGCCCATCTCACAGGGTTGTTGTCTTGGGGAAAATAGGAGAAGGAAGGTGTGTTGGATAGATTCAGTACCTTGAGGTATTTGTGAGAATAATAAAGGCAGGATACAAACAAACAAATAATTCATCACGTCTCCTCTTCGCCTCATGTGAGTTGACTTCCAAAGTGTGCAATTGATGGAGGGGGGGGGATTAACCACACATTTTTGCTTGCGATGTCCATCATTATTTGATACAATTTAGAACGAATGACCGAGCCTCTGCTTTGTAGCACCAAGATTGGGGAGATGTTAGTTTAGAGTGCAGTACCCTGGATCATTGGTTCTAAATTGTATTTAACTTTTACATGTAGCATACCCAATTCATCCTCCTGAACCTGTGTTAAAAACAGTGCTTTAGTATCAAAATTTTGTGATGTCATTCAGGAAGCTGTTCAAAGATCTGGTTGTTCTGCCCAGGCTTTCAGAATAGACTTATTGACCTTATTGAGCCCTCTTTTTTATTTTCATTTGTTTTGTTTTGATCTCTTCGGTTCTGATGTAACTTTTATAATTTTTTTAATAGATATTTTGATTCTTAGTTGAAAGCTGCCCATAGTTGTATGGGGGTGTAATGGGCTGTAAATTAAAGAAAAATCCTAAATAAATAAAATGTACTTAAAAGGTAAAGTATTCCATTAACTGGCACTGTGCTTAGCTTTATTTTGTAAACTTAGCCAAAAGATTCGAGGTGCTGAATAATAAATCAAGAGTGAAAGTCTATTAAAATGTGAGAAGGTATAGTATTAATATCAAACTCATTTGTCTTTTTAATAGTAAAACGGTCAATATCAAGGCTTTAGTAATGATTTGCTGCTTTCTTTGAAAATGTTAGAAAGGAGCTGCTATACTGACTAATGGCCAACTATTATAGCAATTTGGATGAATATATTTAGTAAATGGGTCTCATGATTGAACCAAAATGTGGCTTGGCTTTAATTCTTGAAGCAGTATAATTCCAGGCATTGAGTTATTGGCATATCAGTGTTAGTATTCCTATATAGTACAGATAGTCTTCGATTTACAACAGTTCATTTAGTGACCGTTCAAAGTTACAATTGCACTGAAAAATGAACCTATGACCACTTCTCACAGTTAGGACTTTTGTAGAATCCCCATGATCACATGATCAAAATTTAGATGCTTGGCAACTGGCTCATATTTATGACTGTTGCAGTGTCCCAAAGTTATGTGATCCCCCTTTGCAACCTCCTGACAAGCAAAGTCAATGGAGAAAATCCAGATTGACTTGAATGTTACTAATTTATCAACTATAGTGATTCACTTAACAACTCTGGCAAGAAAGGTCGTAAAATGAGGCAAAGCTCATTTAACAAATATCTCACTTAACAACAGAAATTTCAAGCTGAATTGTAGTTGTAACTCCAGGAGTACCTGTAATTATCAACTTATTTTGGAAGTGTGCATATTTATTTAATACAGGAAATCAACATTATTCATACGGCTGAAGGTAACTGAGGAAATTATTTTGTCAGTGAAACTCTTACCCCAAACTAACAATCTATATGCAAATAATTACTTTATCAGTGTCCATATAATTGGTTATTTTATTGATAGTTGAGCCGACTTCATTTATTCCCTTTCTTCATTGAATTCTAATGAATGTTTCTTGATAATTTGATGGATGGTTATTATTAAGACTCCAATAAAATGGTCATTAAATGACCATTAAATCAGATGGAGAAATTCTCCAGGGGTTTCTAGCATGTTACCTTGTAAAGTAGTAAAAACCAATGATTGGCCAATAAAATATTCCTATTTCTCTAACAAAAAGTGGGGTATCTGTAGAATATAAACACAGGACTTGTTTTAAACAAGCATATCCTAAAACATTTACAATATAGCACACAAACAGAATTAGCCTGTGTGATGAGTTGAAGGTTGTATTTCAAAAGCAGTGAGCAAAAACTAAATTTGATTTGCTTTAACTGACATTTAAATTAACAGGTGTTATCTCAGTTTTATATATCATCGCTCACTAGAGATGCTACCGTTAGAGAAGCATTTACTAATTTTATATAATAACATATCTCCTAGAAATTTTATATACTCTCTGTGTGTATATGCTATGTTAAATAATTATTGTGATGACCCGGGGTGTGGCACAAAAGCCAGAGAACTGGTCCAACTTCTCTTTATTGTCCAACTGTGCCCCAAAAGCGTTCCCACAGTCACTAACAGTCCTGGAGCAAAGCTCCCCCACATACCTTCAGAAGTCTCTGGTTGAAAATATTCCCATGAGCAAGAGTAGCCATACAACAACTAGGGCCAGCAGTCCAACAAGCCAGGTTAGCCTCACAGGAACCAGGGTCAGAGTTTCCATGAAGCAGGCAAACTAGGCAACCCCCACAAACCAGAGCACAGCAAAATTCCAGGATTTGGCAATTTACACATGAGGCTCCAAAAACGCAATGCTTGTTCCTGACAAATGCCCATCCAACTGACACCTTCTTATATCTCAGTTTCTGGGTGTGCTTTGTGAAAGGTGGTGGGACACTCTTCCCTTATAGCCTGCTCAATCTGCGTTGATCTTGCCATCTCTCCTCCCTACATCTTGGATCAGGTGGGGTAATCTTTGCTCATCTCCTGAGCTTTCCCTGTCTGCAGGCCCTATTACTTCAGGCAAGCCTTGCCCAGACTGACCCTTCCCCAAGGACCCTTCAGGCCCTTCCCCAGTTTCCCCAAGGCCAATGGAGCTGTCCCAGAGGTGAAATTCAGCAGGTTCTAGCAGGTTCGCTAGAACCGGCAGTAAATTTTCTAAGCAGTTCTGAGAACTGGTTGTTAGAAGAAATCTCCTTTTGTTTTTGTTCCACTTTACAGGGTTAATCCTGTAAGGAAGGCAGGAAAAAAACATTCTGTTGTTGTTTCTAGCCTAATCTTTATTGCTCTACTTACAGAAACTGCCCACCCAGTCACATGACCACCAAGCCACGCCCATAGTAATAAAAAAAATTGAATTCCACCACTGAGCCATCCTCTCTATTTCTGCCGGCTCCTGTTCCAACTCATCCTCCCCCGCAGATTCCGACTTCAACAGGGGCATGACAATTATATTTGTATAGTAAATATAAATTATGTTCATATTTAAATATATGAGAGCTCATATCTTGATTTCTCTGTTTGTAGGAATGTGGTGATTTTCACTATAAAACTGCAGTAAGCTCCCTAATTGTACATATTAGCTGGTAAAAATTAGTAATCTTATTTTCTATATACATCAAAAAAATTCCTTCTTAATTTCTGTTTATATATTTAGCTAACAGCAGTGGTGGAATCCTTTTTTTTAAAACTACGTGGCTTGGTGGGAGTGGCTGGGTGGATTAACCCTGTAAAGTGGGAAAAAAAGAGATTTCTTTTAACAACTGGTTCTCCAGACTGCTTAGAAAATTTACTATCAGTTCTAGCAAATAGACTAGAACTGGTTGAATTTCACCTCTGGCTAGCAGCCAATTAATTAATGTAAGTATCTATATAGAATGGTGATCTGTATGAGAAAGCAAGGTTTGCACACTGTCTTGGAGATATTGTTTGAGTGAATTGAGACTTCTATTTCCTAAACTTTTCAGTTGGATGGTAAATGGATGCTCTCTTTCAATTCTGTATGCTAATTTAGTCTTTTTGTTTTACACTCTGTATTTCAAATGGACAATCTTCTAAAAGTATAGAAGAGTATAAAAAAGTATAGAATTATATTTTTTATCACTTATGGTCTAAACTATAGGTGTTAAGCTTGCGGCATCATATTATGGCATCACATGATGTTTTGTGATGTTTTTTCCCTTTGTGGAACTGGTTGAGCGTGGCCTGCATGTGACGCCTCTGCCCAAGTTTGACACCCCTGTAAAATCGAAATCATCTCAAGTCTGGATCAACTATTGAAATAAATTATGCACTCAAAACATGTTTTAAGAATCATCAAGGAACCAGCACAAGCATTCATAGTCTAGAATATGCTTTTCTGTCTGCCTAATATAGGAGTCCCTCTGTGTTTGCATTTTTGTTAATTAATTCCTGGGCAGAGACAAAGAGCAGGTAATGGGTACTGCCAATAAATGCTAGTATCTAATCTGTGATGCCAAGTTGCTTCTTTGATTCTGTGCAAAACTAGTCCCATTTCTGTTTCTGGAAAAAGTACAGAGACAGGAAAGAAATGCAAAAATGTTGTTTCTGAACAATCATCTTAAAGATATTTGCAAAAAGAAACAAACAGAGCATTTAGTTCAAATCATGTTTTGATGTAAAATAAGTGCGCATGTTTACATTTTAGGATATAACTATTTAAATTGCTATCCAATTTAACTTAAGAATTGTATCCCATTTTCTGCATTTCATTGACAGAAACCTATGCCTACGGAGCAGCAATTATTTGAATGGATAATTGGGAAATCTCTTAGTATGTCCCGGCTTGCATGAATGGTCCAACCTGAACTTCTAATTAACTATTTAAAATATACCTGTTTTCTGATTCAAGAAAAGAATCATACAGATTCTTTGTTGATATTAAACACTAACACATAGATGAGTCAAGATATTACTTTTATGGTTAGAGAAGGCTTCGTTGCTAAGAGAAGGTGGAAATGGAATGATTTGTATTGTAAATAGTAGAAAAATGGAAATTCCAGTAAGGATCTACCATATTTTTTGGAGTATGAGGTGCACCAGAGTATAAGACACACTAGATTTTGGAAGAGGAAAACAAGAAAAAAAAAGTTTTGGCCTCTGCGCATCTTGTTTTACCTCTCCCCAGCCCCCAGAGACATTTTGCAGGCTTCCAGAAAACTCCGCGCAGCTCATTTTTGCAAAAAAATGAGCAAAAAATGGGCCATTTTGTGGTAAAAAACGAGCTCCATGGAGGCTTTTGGAGGCCTGCAAAATGCCTCTGGGGGCTGGGGAGAGGGAATACAAGATGCACGGGGGGCGGATTGGAGGCCAAAAACGGCCCATTTTTTGCCCATTTTCACCCATGTTTTGGCATCCCAACCCCCCCCACGTGTCTTGTATTACCTTCTTCCCAGCCCCCAGAGGCATTTTGCAGGCCTCCAGAAGCCTCCGCTTTGGTGAAAATGGGATATGTGTGTGTGTGGGGGGGGGAGGGTTGGGAGGCCAAAAACAAAACACTTTTTTTGGGGGGGAAGTGCATCTTATACACTGAAAAATATAGTACTTAGGTTGAGGTTGCCTTGCATTTTTTGACTGAATATGTCAGCTTACCAGTAACATTTTAGTGATTACTGAATATATCACCTCTAAATTAAAAAAGATGGTTGAAATTGGGTGTTCTGGCATGTAAGTAAACATGAAATTTATGAATCCTTTTAGGGTTAGAAGTTAGCTTTCATGAGGACTCTGAATTTTACTTCAGAATGAGGTTAAGGGTGAGTTTTTATATTTAATTAAAGTTCCTTCACTAAGCCATTTGTGATCTGTGTTATGTCCTAAGGAATTGTTGAAATTCCAATCAGAACCCATAGAGTCACACTTTGTGCTGTCTGCTTGAAAGTGATGTCAGAATGAAATTCATTTTATGTTTAGACAAGGTTGAATCAGTGAGTTGCTGTTGAAAGTTGACTTGCAGTTCATTTGAATGAAACTCAAATTCTTGTTGAATTAACAGAGGAAATATAGAAATCTATCTATCTATATATTCCCTTCAATAACCACCCTGTGAGGTGAGTTAGGCTGAGAGAGAGAGAGATTGACTGGTCCAAAGTCACCCAGCCGATTTTCATATCTAGGAAGGAACTGGAACTCACAGTCTCCTGGTTTCTAGCCTGGTGCCTTAACTGTTAGACTTCCTCACCACCTTTTGCTTCAGATAAGATATATGTATAACACTGAAACAAATTAAAATGCTGAGTAAGTAAGAATAAAAATCAGAATACCTTAGCCACCTACCTTTTGACAATTATATTGTCCTTTTCTCCAACAACTTTGGAGAACTTTGAGTGCTGAAAACACTCAAAGATGAATGAGGAAATAAAATAAACACATCAAGTTATCAGGCATGAAAAGGAACTTGAACAAGATGTAAGTCATGTTCAACAACTGCACAGCATAATCTTATAAATGATACGTTAGTGGAATTACAAAAGTAAGAGTTTCTTAAGACAAGCTCCTCAAATTTCAATCAATTCAGATAAAATGGAGGGGTTGTTCAGTAGCCAGGCAAACAATGCAAGTCTTCAACTTTTACTTCTAAAAGGGGGGCTGGAGAAAGGTTGTATGCACGTAGAATGTTTGTGCAATTTCCTGTACAGCCTCTATGAAAACTAAGATCAAGTCTGGAAAAAGAGACTATAATCCAAGTCACCATATGAAAAGAACAACATGCAGATACCTTAACCTATGTTTAGCAAAGAAGGAAACAAATTGGTCTTGGTTATTCTTCTCCTCTCCCATCTCTTCAAAGAATATACATTAACTAATTCAGATTAATTAACCTTCCTGATGCATGATTTTTTTTAAAAAATGACTTTGGGAAACTAAACAACAGAAAATGCTCTTCATAAATAAAAGATCTGAAATGTAGCCCTGATAACAAATGCATTACTTTTGAGGGCATTTTGCAATATCTCAATGATTTTTTTTCTCATTTATTTAGAGTGTAGCATTTGATAAACAAATATAAAATATAATTTTACCTAGCCTAACTTGTTTCATTTGTCTAGCAGCATACTTATTTTCTGAAATGATTTAAAAATAATAATTGAAACCATTTTTTCTTATTTTTTGTCAAATAATTTAGTTTTTACAAATATCAATTTAGCTGTCCTTACAGCAAAATTATACCTCTTCAGTTAAAATTATATCTATCTATCTATCTAT
>JAEANM010001028.1:0-30238 GCA_017656035.1 Myanophis thanlyinensis
TATATAAATATTTTTATATTAGTAATAGTGCTTGACTTAATTTCTCAGGAAGCCCAATCTATATATAGTCTAAATATATAATCTAAATAGTTGAGCAGCAGTATATTTTTGGCATTCTATAAGCACAAATCTTTTTAGATTGGGTTTCCTGAGATATATATATATAATCACTAGCATTGATGATGTTATCTAGTTTGGGTAATGAAATGTCTGCAAGAAAACAAGCAAGCTCAGAGAGCACCAAGACCCCTCATTTCAACTCTGAGCTACAAATATACTCCTTTATTGGTTCCACCAGTGCAAATCCATTGAATAGCCTTATTCGGAATCTGGCTGAATCTGGCTGAATATGGAAAGATTCTGTAAATGTTTTTTTTTTTCCTTTTTATTCTTTATAGTGGCATCTGAATAATGTGACATTCAGCTATAAGAAAAGGGGTGGACACAGGAGACAGATGGAAGAAATTGCTTGTAAAGAAGGATTGGGGAAGATATGATGAACTGGATAGAGTAAAGTTTGGAGCAATAAAAAGATGGAAGAATTGCTAAAGCCATGTGTCAAAACTATCCACCAATCACAGCGTATTTTGAGGAGCAATCAGTTTTTAGAAAGTGGAAGGGCAGGAGTGAAACAGGATTTAATCTGTTTAATAAAACTTCACATGCTAGATAAGGATCCAAATTTATTGCAGAAGCCAAAAGAGAATCTAGAGAGTTAAGATAGCAATTGACAGAAAAAACAGCACATTTTATGCCATTTTAGTTTTCTGCCATCTCATGGCCAGGTGAACATTTACTAATATAGGACCTGTGCATTTTTATAATGTAACTATATTGTTTTTTATTTAACCAGCAGCTACAGTTTATGGCACTATTAGACACTTTTGCTCTTATGGTTATACAACATTTGATGCCTACAGATTACAAGTGGAACTGAATAAAGACATGCTGGATAAAATAAAATTGTCTTTCTCTCTATTTACATGAGCTAAATATTCATGAGCACATGGTTATTTTCTCCAGATACATCTGTTAAGCAATAAATAGCTTTTTCACTTTGCTATGCTTTAGCTCAGTAAGCAACATGTGAATTTCCAGCTGCATTTTTGGAGTGTAATTGTTTAGGTGAAGTCACATGCTAATATTTCTGTTTTCCCACTGACTGAACATTTATAATATAAACATGACACCAAACTTGGCTTCTGCAAATATATTTTACCCATATGGTTGGAACTTGTAATCATGCTTCAAAATGTGTAGTAAGAAGTCTGCAGCAAGAGAAAGACTGAGAGAGTGTGTTCCACTGTGACTGAAATGAACTTGCTGTAAAAAATGAACAACTAGGCAATGTTCTGAAATCTTTGCTTTGCTTTGCTTTAATTGAGTATATAAAGTGCATTTATTGTGGATGAATAAAAATGGTAAAGCCATTTCTGATTTGCAGGTAGATTTCAGAGGTGTGTGAGAGGCAAATAAATTATTATTCATTGCATATTGAATCAGAGCTATCATTTCTGTTTTCAGTAAGGTATTTCTGGGGAGTTGAGTGGGTTGCATCTCCAGACTATGCAATTTAATTAATTAACTAATTATATATATGATCAACTTAGTAACTAGAATTCTCTGGCCAGATTGTACCACTAAGATAAAATATTACAATATAGCGTAGGTAAGAAAAAAAGAATATGTGTATATACCCGCATAATGCATTTATTTCATATCAAAACTATCTGAAGAAAATAACTATCCCCATCAGGCCCCAAGATATTATCTTGTGGCAGTGCAGGTACCTTCTCTTAAGGACCTTCTCTTAAGAAGACATTCCACAAACAAAGATCTAGAACTGAGAATGCCTTCCATGTCATAGCTACTTACTTAACTTTGCTTGGTGGGACATATGGAGATAGAAGACGTGAGAGAATTATCAGGGTGTTTGGACAGGCAATTTATGGAAGAAGATATTTTTGAAATATTCTGACCCAAGGTTGTCTATGGAGATTCTCGATCTTTCGAGTTATGGTTGTCCCAAAGGTGTTTTTTTTTTTTTTCAAAATAAACAATTCGCTTTGAAAGAAGAGTCAAAGATACCATCTATTTTAAGATTGAACAGCCCTCTCTCAACAGAGGGGGAGAACTGAACAAGTTTCTTGGATGAGAACTGAAACATCTTCAAGGAAAAATAAAGTACAGTTGCCTTTTGAAAAAAGAATGTTATTCAACACCAACACATTTGAATCCTGCCCCCAGGGTTGATGATATATAGTTAGCAAGTTAGATATTTTGTTACTGACTTAACTACTAACTAGAGTTAAGGAGCAGAAATTTCATTTTAGAAAATATTTTCTCAGAATAAGACAGAAATTTATTTTTCACCTATCATCCAACAAATGATTATTGTATTTATTTATATATATTCAGTTATCAAATTTATATAGCTGCCCATCTCTCAAAATGTGACTCTGGGCAGCCTACAAAAAGCTTTAAAATTATTTTAAAAAGCTTTAAAATTATTATAAATATATATAAAAAACAAATCATTATTAAAAAGGCACACAGGGGATGTCAACAACAATAAGGGAGATATTTCAAGATCTCACCAATCCTACATAAGACAGTGAACATACATAATACTTCTTCCTCCTCCTATTTTCCCCACAATAACAACCTGTGATGTGAACTGGCCCAAAGACACCCAGCCAGTTTACATGCCTAAGGCAGGACTAGAACTCAGTCTCCTGGTTTCTGGCCTGGAATCTTAACTACTAGACCAAACTTACTTATGTCAGTATGAAAAACCACAGTCTTTGCCAAGATTAGTCAAATTCTTCTAGAAATACACCAATGGAAATGGCAGTTTAATTTTGTCAGCAAGATCAAGTGTTTATAAAAATAAAAAAGTATATTTATACCATGAATAAGATAAAAAATTATTTGGTTTATATATACTAATAGAACTAAAATCCATATAAATACATTATTGATATGAGAGTCAATCCAACTTTTTTTGTAAGCCATTACTTTTAATTAAAACATTTATATAACCATATTGTATTAAAAACATCAGTGTAGTTTACAATGTTCTTTGCATCCTTCTGTTTATATAAAGCAGACTTTCTCTTTCCCCTTTCATTTGATGAAATGCATCACTTTGAGTTAATGTTATTTTGCATTTGTAGTGCAGATGGAATTTGTTGGGTCCATTGTTCATGTCCCTGAAAACAAGCAAGTCCTGGTTGAAATGAAGGGTAGCATCTACCAGATGTGAATTCTGAGAAAGGATAACAAGAGTTCTAAAGGATGCATTGAGCCTGAAAGGAAATATGAGAGTATACTGTAGATAGTATACTGGGACCTTAAAGTTAGCAGTGACTTTGTCCTCTGTGATTAAGACAGACTACTGTTTATAATATTGTAGAGCTTCATCCGTCTCTATCACAGTTATGACAGTTCCTCCTGTTTCTAATTACAGTTAATAGTGGCTGGACAACAAGAGGACAAGGTTGATATTTTGAAGCCCAGCACACTGACCTTGTATGAAAGAAGGATGATTAAAATTGGCAATCAACAAAGATTTGGTTAGGGACTCCAACCCAAACTAGAGAGAGCACCTGCCTGCAACAAAAGTAAACCATCTATCTTTCAGCTTCCATAAATTGTCAGAACAATTGTGATTATAATCCTTTTCTGTTTTTGTTGTTGTTGTTGTTGTTGCTGCTGTTGCTGTTTTCAGCAGTGAAAGGTTGGGATATGGAATGAACATGTTAGTAATCCTCCACTGTCTTCCCTCGGTAGAAAACAAACAGTAATAAAAACATGCAAAATGGAAAAGTACTATAGATTGTTTTAAGCTCAGAATTTTAAATTGCCTACAGCCCAAAAATTAATTCAGTGTTTCTGGCTATGCCAGGAATTCAGTATGTATGTGTCCCTCGATTTTCAAATCAGGGAAATCAGGAGATGGGGAGAGATTCTGTGTTGAATGTAATCTGCTACCCAACCTACGTTGAAATTGGCTAAAAAGTGACAGAAAGGAGAACCAAAGGCAATTTTTCTATGGGGATTAATTCTGTCTGGGATGCTTAGTAAGTATCAATTAGAGAGAGACTAAGACTCTATCAACAGAGCCAAAAGGGACCATTTATGCAATTTTGTCTAATCTCACTCTGCTCAGGAAGACAATTTAAAGCATCCCAGCAGATGACTGATAAGCTTCTACTTGAACATCTCCAAGGGAGGGGAAACTACTATCTCTCTTGGTAATTGGTTTCATGGTGGAACTCCTTTGTCTGTTAGTAAGTTATTTCTTATGGTCAATTGGAACTTGCTTCTTTTGCAACTTAAAACCATTGTCCTGTGTACCCCAGACTGGAAGAACATGATAATCCCCAAACTCATTTTTTGATGTACATTTTACATGTGGGAAAATAGAAAGCTTCTTTCTCAACACCAGTAGAGCTTCTCTAGGTGCTGATAATGGTGATTAATTCCTTAAATGTAATTCCACTGTAGTTAAAGTTCTACCTCTTATTCGCTTGACCTCTTTTGTACCTACCTGCAGCTTGAAATCCAGATAGGTACAAATGGGAGAAGGCACTACTTTAGAAAAGTGGTCCCAAGTTGTTTATGCTTAAAAATAGTAATAAAAAAACCTCTTGAGTTTGATCCAGAAGCAAACCAGCAACCAGTGTAGATGGTACAGTGACATAATGGTGAAACTATGGCACGCATGGCCCAGGTGGCATGCAGAGCCTTCTCTGCTGGCACACCAGCCATTGCCCCAACTCACTGACTGTGCATGTTCATGACTCCTGCACAACTGCACATGTGCACGTGGCTGCATGCACATGTGTGAAAGATGCGAGCGAATCATGCATGTGTGGAAGATGCATGAATGCTTGAAAGACACGTGCATACATGGAAAATGCATGGAAGATGCATGTGTGCACATGTACATGCTCATATTTGGCATTTGGTGCCAAAAAGTTTTGCCACCACTGGTATGGTGTATTGGCATATTAGCAGGTTCCAATGAGCACTACTGAACTAACTGAAGTTTCCAGCCATTTTCAAAGGCAGCCCCAGATACAGGTCATATCTAACAAACTAACAAAACAACCAGAAAATTACTGTCCAAATAAGGTTATAGTTGGTAAATTAGTTGAAATTAATGAAAAGAATACTATGACACTAATGCCACCAAAATGGCATCAGAACAATGGTGGTTTGTTTAATCCAAATTTGGGGCAATATAGGAGGCTCCTTATTTATTGCAATGCACCTGAAATTTCTAGTTTCAGACATACTAAATATCTGAATCAGACTGTACTGAATATGTTGCTTTCAACAGGAAGAGGAAAAAGTTATTCCTGTCATATATCCAAAATTCAAGGTCTGACATACCTTCTAAATTCTTGGCCTCAATTAACTCCTAACAGTGCTAAATTTCGTATGTTTCAAACAGGTTTCTCTATCCTGATATGATGACTGACAGAGAAGAAGCGGAAACAGTCAACTACAGTTTTTCTAAAAAAAAAAAAAAGTTGGTTCTGCTTTTATAATACTAGTCTGTGAACTGCATGTTTTCTGTGCACAGCTAGAAGGAACAAAAAAAAAAGTAACAACCAGTTGGTTACAGGAGGGAGGGGAAATTCTACCATAGGAAAAACATATGGATGAGAGATTGTGCTGCTGAAATGGCTTATACATCATGCTGTATGTGAGAACATTGTTATTCACATGCAGAATGATCTTATAGTGCAGAACTGACATAATAATTTCAAGACAGGGAATAACAATATTAGAAGATGATTCATCACTTCTCTATAGAACAATCACTGTTGCTTTGAATTAAAAACGGAAACATAAATATTACTTTTTTGGTTCTGTGAGAGGTATTTACAATATCATGGGATTAAACAATGCAATCACCTATCCCACTTATTTCAGAACATGACCCAATAGTCCTGGTCCCACAACTCAATTAATTTAGTCAACAAGAGGTAGAGGAAAGAAGAATTTTTAACCTCAAACAGGCCTGGGGATTTCTGAAGCTGAACTAGATTTTTATGGTCATCCATGTCATACACACAGTAATGAGAGAATTAAAAGAAGGTTTTTTTTCTGCCCAAATAAGGATTAAAGCCACCAGCCATTTCCTGCAGATTCATAAAGAATAATGAAACATGGGAAGAAAGCAATTGATGAATCTTCCTCTATGCCATCTTTGACTCCCTCCTTTCTTTCCAAAACAGAATTAAAAAATAGTGACAGAAAGTTGTACCATTTGGGAGGCTGTGAAAAGGCTGCTCCCTATCAGTCTAAGATATGTCATATTAGGTGCTGCTGGCAGTTGGGGAGCTTCCTCCACATTCTGATGAAATACCTTCTTCACATCAATACTAAATCATAGGAATATGCCTATGAAAGGCATTGGGAACTGAAGAGGGAACTAAAAAGTGGTAAAGTAAACCATTCAGATATTATGTACTGAGCAAATAAGGCCTTTCAGGGCCAGGTGACTTAATGGTTTGATCTTTAATTGGACCAAGAGAGATCCAGACTCACCCATCACTTGGCCATGGATCTTGTGGGTGACTTTAGACAAGTCATTGTTTATTGGTCCTGTTTAGCTCCCAGAACTGTAGCTGTGATCAACCCATGAAAGCTTTATAAATCTTCAGTAACATATCAATGTAATAAATACTACTATTGAAAAATAAGGAGATGAAACAAATAGTGTTGGATAAAGGGGCACAACTTTCCACATTTTTTGTCAAGGATATTTACAGTGTTGGCATCTATGTAATTTCATTTCTTGGATTAATTGCTCTATGCAAATCAGCTTCATTCTTGATTTTGGTCAAGCAATGACCAAAATTTTACAAGCAATGTTTCCATCCAGTTTGGACTAATTTGGTTTAGTATAACAAGCAGTATAGCTGAGAATTCATATTGTTTATTTGCCTCTCGCATTCTGGATTAACATAGGAATGCCCTGTGTATCAAATGAAAACTGTAAAGTTTTAAATGAGTGAGGCACACATCAATTTTTCAAAGCACTATCTGATAATTTTGCAATAATGCATCTTTTATCATATTTAATTTGCTAATCTGCATAGGTTTGCATAACAGGTATAATTGCACAGCAGGTATAATTTGCAAAACAGGATTAATTTAATTAATTAATTAATTAATTAATTAAACAATTAACCAGATACAGTAAATTCAAACTTTTAAAATTATTTTTAATATAATTTTATTGAAAGTTTTAAAAATTAGTATAAAAAGTTAATACAAATTAAGATAAAGTAAGAAGGAAAAAATAAAAAGGAAGAAATAATAGAGAAAGCTAAAATGAAAAATGAAAATGAGAAAGATAATTTGTTTAATAACAATTCATATTTACAACAACCTCAGAAAAAGGGATTTACAACCCATCCTTGAAGTTACAATCATTGTACCACCTCCTTGGTCACATGATCACAGTTTGGACACTCGGAAACTGGCTTGCATTTATGATGATTGCCATGTCTTGCAGTCACATGGTCATGATTTATATTTCTCAGCTGACTTCCAAACATATAAGTCAACTGGGAAATCCAGATTCACTTATGAATCCCAACGACAATTGGATTCATCTTATGATCATAGTAAAAATGATCATAAAGTTGACTCTGATCGTGTGATGACTCACTTTACGACCACATTGACTTACAATAGAAATTTCAGTCCCAATTATGATTGTAAATCAAGGTCTACCTGTAGAGGTTACAATACATCTAAGAGCTTGATTGAAATTCTTTGATTTCCCAGCCATTTGACTCATAGGTCCATTGCAAAAACCTCAGTTCCGACTCTCTCTTCACAAGGAGCAACTATCCGAAGTACAGGTAGGGGATCTCATAACTTGTCCAAAGAGACTGCACTGGCCAGAAATTACTATTTGGTCACTGATCTTTGTGCCAACTATGTCTTTTCTCCTACATGGACTTTGAGAACCTCATTTGGAATCCCTGGTTCAAACTGTTCAAGAAAAAAAAAAAGGACAACTTCCTTGTAAAGAAAAAATAATCTCTACTTTCTTTATTTCTTAATATCATAGATAACATAAATTCAGAAATGGCCAGGATATTTGTTTCTTTAAAAAAATATAGCCAAATTCTCCCCCATTTTTACCAAACAAAAGTAATGATTACCTTTGTATAGTTTGTCTCCATCAAACATTTTTGTCATATGCCTATCAAATCCCCAAATATGCAGCTGTTAGAAAGACAGAAGCTTTGAAGTGTCTTGTGGGATTCCTGTTCTGCCTTACTGAAATCCATTACAGAGCTCTTCTTTCAATAAAGAAAGGTACTTTCAAGACACAAGTCTAAGAAGGAAAATGAGACTCCACCACCAAGTGTAAAACCTGTGACAAGCCAGCTACAGATGGAGATGACAAGAGTTCACTTTCTGCAGACAAATTAGGAAACATCTCAAAATATACCAAAACCACAGGGAGTTACAAAAATTTCAGGCAAAATCTGATGAAAGCAAATGTGGTTCAGAGCCTTGACTATATGGTTTGTCAAACTGCCTCAATGCACGAAGTATATGATGATGCTGTTTACTTTTCTTTTTGGCAGTTCTATTCCCTTGTCTGTGTCTTCAAGGCCGAGAAGATTGGTCTTCAATGTAACAAACAGCTTATCAGTATTTATTTCTGAAAGTCAAGAATCTTTTTTTTTAGTGGCAAAAGACATATTTCACACACAGAAAGTCTTCACTTCTATTTCAATGCCTAGGAGATTTGAAATAACACAACTCTGAAGAAAATAAGCCCATGGTCTGTCTTCTATATTTTTGTTGCCAAAGTATATTCCCCCTTAAGATTGATCTTGCCATAATGGATTTGTATTTTCTAAAATTCTCAAAGGCCATTGTTTTTACAGTCCTTTGACTAGCTTTCTGAAATGGTGGCACCACTCAGATGTGTGAATTACATCTCCCAAATTCTCAGCAATAGTTTTACTGATCCCTGAGAAATATTACATATGGAAGGGACCCCAGTTGGTGAAGTTTGCCTTATGTATATCCAACAATTTTACCATATTTGGATCCATCTGTGATAATCAGCTAGTGCTGTGCCAAAATCTGAGGTCCAATTTTACGAAAGTTTTCTTTCCCCAAAGCTCCCTGATTTTTGCCTGATCCTCGGTTGCTTTACAAAGTTTTTTGAATGTGGTTTTTAAAAACTTCTTTCATCTGAGGGAATTGAAAATTTGAACTGTGGTTGTAGCAAAATTTGACAAACTGACTACAACCAGTATCATGATTGAGTTGGAAAAATTATTCACTGGAAACATTGAGATTTGGGCTCAAATGTAGTAAAACCTACTGGGATTATCAAGCTGTGAAGATTTTGGAAATCATCTTACAACAGTGGTCCCTAGCTGCAGGATGCGGTCCACTACTGGGCCATGGCCTATTTACAATCAGGCCACATGAGTGGTAGGCCAGCACGTACATGTGTGCATACAGTCCAACTCATGCAAGTGGGTGGGTCTGGTGCTTGCAGTCCCATTTATGTGAGCAGCATATACCAACTCTCACAGCCCCATTAATTCAAGTGGTGGGCCCCAGTGCTTGAAGCCCCACTCATGCAAGTGGAGGACATGTGCACACACCACTCACATAAATGAAGCTGTTTGTGCACATACATGCCTGCTTCTCACACAAAACCAACTCCTTTCCTCCCTCTTGCCCCCCACCGGCTGTCAACCCAGAGAGGTTGGGGGACACTGTCTTATGGGACTTTCAGATCCAAAAAGACAGATATCTTGTTTACAATGTGCCTCATATAACAGTTATTGGAAAGAACAAAGTCTGGTTCATTGTTGTTGCTATATAAAGTGATGTGAAGATTGAGAAAAAATAATTGGACAAAATTATAAAATACCAGGATTTGCATACTGAAGTTGAAAGTTTATTAAATAAAAAAATCCATTGTTATATCAGTTGTGTTTAGATTTCTTAGAGCAATACCTAATGGACTCCTTTGATATTCATAAATATTTAATTTATTGGACCTGAACACCTTAATTTTACAAAAAACAACAACAACCCAACAACCCTGTTAAAATTGCAAAAATTCTTACACACTGCTTTAATAATTGTTAGATCCTTGGTTATAACTTAAATTATTAACTTTCCACCAATCTTAGATTATAAATCTAACTATAGATTATCTGCACTTAATAATAATAGTAGTACTCATAATAGTAAGAAGCATCTTGGGTGCAATTCCAAATATTCTCCAGCATCTCTTGAATACCACTGGCACTGACAAAATCACCATGAATCAATTGAAGAAAGCAGTTTTACTTGGAACAGCTTCCATCCTGTAATGATATCTGTAACACCATCAAACATCCAGATCTGCCCATCCCAGGTCCTTGGTAAGGACTTGAAAGGTAGACAAAAATGCCAAATCCAGTCTGAACATCTGTCTGAATGTGTGAATAATAATAATAATAATAATAATAATAAGCTTACATCCTTCGAGAATATTTTCAACATCATCAAGCAACATCTGCCTATACCAGATCCTTGGAAGGACTCAATAGGTGGACAAAAATGTGAAATCCAGTCTAAATATCTGTCTTACTGTGTGACCAATAGTTTACAATATATCTTACAGACATTCCATCCCGAGAACACTGCAACGTCATAAAGGACTTCTACAAGTCTCTCTTCCATGAATTTTTCCAAAATATTTATAGTCATTTGAAGGGTGCCTATTCAAAACCAATGTGCTTTACTTTGGTCATTGACCAGATTTAAATAACATTTAGATCAAGAAAACAGGCAGAATCAAAAAAGGAAGTAGCTGTCCACAGGTCCTATTGTCTACCTTCTTCCCACACCTGTTTCTGACATGATAACCCATATCTTTCTATCGGAAGGGATTGATAGAGAATGCACAACTGGCTTTTCCTTTCATGGGAAAGAAGTCCACAGTAGTATTCAGTGGCCATTGGGTGATCATTCTAATGACCATATAAATACCCTAAGGGTTTATTTAAATAAAATATCCCATTCTATTACACAAAGTTAGTAGAATTCATATCAGTTCTTTGGAAAGCATTTAGCATGAGTGAAGCAAATGGCATGTACATATAATAAGATATCTGTATTTGGGTTTGCATCTCTTCTAAAACAAATCTAATGCAAATTTTACAAATTGGTACTTTCCAGACGTATTGAGACTTCAACAACAACAATCAATATTTTCTACTGAAAATCTTGGGATGTTAGTGTCCCAGCATATATGAAACCATCAAATTAGGAAGATAATCTAGCCTCTTTTTTTGCTGACACATACAGCATCTGATAAAATATGCAAGAATAATGCCCTGGAGTAATATAATGAATAACTAAATCAGGTTATCAACTGCTTTCATAACAAAATTGAACTTCCAGATTCAATGAGTGAAAACTTATAAATAGCTGAGGGAGGGTGCAAGGAGGAGAACTGCTGTGGTCACTAAAGGAAATGGGAGTTGGATTAGGTAGATCTGTATTCTAATCCAGCAAGCTTTTCCTAGATTCTTAAAAGATAACATATTTTGTGTCTGTACTTTTGCATGGATCTGATCTTGAGTTCATTTAAATCTTAACCCACTGCATCTTTTAGGGCAAAAGAGAGGCATCACCGGGGTAGACCACATAGTTGTTCTCCGACTTCAGCCAAACACTCCAGACACAACTCTGAACGAAGGAGGAGTCTATCTCGAAGCAGTTCCTGGAGCTCCAGCCGGTCTCCATCAAAATCCCGATCCCGATCTCGGGAGAAGAGAGCTGGGCGCAGCAGGACTCGATCGGGATCACAGAAAAAAACAACAAGTAGCAGGTATGGAGGCTGCAATCTCTATTTCTAACAAGGTAGGGAAAGTGATCGTTCTTGCCTGAGAACTTTAGGGGCATTTTTAATGCATAGCTTTTCATTGATTTTAAAATTTCTTTGCTCATACTATGATTTGAAGTATATAAAATGGTGAGAAAGTCACCATTACTTTTAACAATTATGCATTTTGTGTACACAACAAACTGAGGAACAAATGCAGGATGCTTCTTCCAAGCCAGTGTTTCTCAACCTTGGCAATTTTAAGATGTTTGGACTTCAACTCCCAGAAGTTGAAGTCCAAACATGTTAAAGTTGCCAAGGTTGAAAAACACTGTTCCAAGACATGGTTAATACCTGTACACATATTATTTGGTTCAAAATATAAATACATTTGGTCTACTCTGACCTGTTCCTCTCAGTTTGCAGAATGGAGAAAGCAGTGGTAATTGCAGTTTTTAACAGAGCCCTTCCTGGTGAGTTACATGCTCATCCAATGTGAGTTATGGTCCATTAAGACGAAACCTTGTTGCTGTTCTGGTGGAAATTAAGGGCTGTGTCAGACCTCAAAACCAAGAAAGTTACGTGGCGGTTCTTCCAAGCAGATTTCTTTATTGTTCCATACTTATACACAGAATCTTGCCAAACTGAAGTACCCTACTATGTATCTATATCATGCATATACTCTGAAAACTATTAGGAAGGGGCTAATAGTAATAGCTAATGCCCTTTTTCTCTCACACAAACTATCTGAACTGTGCTGCCTCTTATTCCTTTGGAATGCACCCCTTCCTCCCTGGGGATCTGGCCCACTACTTTCCATCACAGACTCTGAGTTCAATGCAGGGGAAGGGATCAATGATTCTAGAGTGAATTAGAGACGAGTTGGACAGGTTGTGGTGTAACAAAACTTATGTAATGAAACTCAGATAATTAAACTTTATTAAATTCTATGGCACCAAAGCATTTGCTCAGTTCCTTTATTTCTGCAGCCTGCCAGTCCAGAAATTATAAAGAATTGAAAGAGTTCCAGATTTGCACATTCTTTTGTATCATTTTCACTGGGTCTATTGAAGATTAAAGTCTTAAAAATTCTGCTTTTTAAAGATATTGGTAGGTTGGTAGGTTGGTTTTGTTTTTGTTTTTTCAGAAATAAATTGCTTTTTCAATTTAAGGCAATGGTAGAATATTCTGCAGTGCAGTTTTAACATTAATATTTTATAAGCAAGGAGAGACATTTGGACATAGTACATAAATGTGTAAAATAAATGTTATATTACAGTGTGGGTTTGTTTCTAGGCCTAGTGGGAACTTGATTATTATATTACCTACAATTCATAGCCCAGGATGACCACAGTCTCATAACCTGAATTCCTCAAGTCCAGAGTATCTTAAATATGTCTGGAAGTAGCATTTAAATGTGGCTGGTTTTTTTTAACAACTAGAGAGAAGGACAATGAGCCACGAACACGTCATAGTGACACAGAACCAACCCGTGCCCGACGACGTTCCCGCAGCTACTCCCCCATCAGAAAGAGAAGGCGTGATTCTCCAAGTTTCATGGAGCCTAGAAGAATCACTAGGTAAATATTAGATTCTCCATTCCTATGGCAAGCCTCTGAACATGTGGGACAACATTTGTTATTTACAATAGGTTTTGGAAAAAAGCTTTTGAGTTTCATAAAGTTCTTTTTCAAACAGAATGTAGAAATTTTTTTTGAAAAATAAAATAAAATGCTTGTAGAGTTCGTGGCAGATAATTGCTGATCTGAGAACTTGCAAAGTATACAAATGCAAACTGATTTCAGAAAAGTTAAGGCATTCTCTCAGGTCCTATCTAGTGATTGAAAAATTCCTTGATCTGTATTATCTAAACATCTACCTTTCCAGAGGTAATAATGCAGCATATGCAACATTCACAGATTTCACTGGAAACAGATTTACATGACCTGCTTCATATAGAAAAATATTCTAAAATATTGATAACTTTAATGTTCTTCAATCTAAGCTAAAACACAATATACACATCAGAAAACATTGTAACAGTAACATTACAACAGTAGCAGTTATATAAAAACCAGCCTATATTGAAGAAAGTTGCCATTAATAACTAGTACAATTAAGCCAAGAAATTTGCATGTGGCAAATTTATCTCTGTTTGTTTGGTGAAGAGTCTCCAGCAGGGATGTCAAACTCAAGGCCTGCGGGGTGCTTAGGTCTGGCCCATGGGGCCACCCTGGAAACAGCGAAGGACTAGCCCATGGTTCACTGGCAGAAGGCTGCAGGAGGCCATTGCAGCTGAAAACGGAGCTGGAGACAATGGATTCCCCCCAGCTCTGCCTGGGCCACCACAGGTGCCCCCAACATGAATGACGAGCTGGCCATGCCCACCCTGACTATGTCCACCCAGCTGCCCAAGGTCAAACACAATCCTGATGTGGCCCTCAGTGAAATTGAGTTTGACACTCCTGGTCTGCAGAGTAAAATAATCTTAAAAGAAGATAGGCCAGAACATTAGCTCAGCATTAATGAAATGTTGTTTGAAAATCACTTAGGTGAGATGGGCAATGTAGAAATTCGATAAATAAATAAATAAAATTGAAAGAGTTCCAAAAATAAACCTTAAGAATGATTTCAGAATCATTAAACTTCAACTCATACTGAGACCAAACAAGTAAAGATGACTCTGAAATTTAGCTGAATGTTACCATTTTATAATTTCAAAAATTTGTACATTTTGATAACGTATTGCAGATACATATAATATTGGCATTAATGGAAACATTTTTATTTAAATTATTTAGCATTTAAAATCTTTTCATCTCTGAAAGATAGCTTGGAAACATAGGAATCTACAGGGGAAGAAGAGGAGGCATTGGGGGTATGAGATACATCCATACATCTATTGGGGTAAAGGAGATTAGAGTTTCCAGAAGAAGAGATAACTAAAAATCTTTATCTTTTTTCACACTTATCTAGAACTTGCCTCTGGTATAATGTCTAACTCCATAGAGTAGTCAGTCCCAAACATGACTATGTTCACAATTTGAACGTATATTTGAGTCCAAGTGTTGTTCCTGCATATCTACTGAGTTGTCTAGTCTGGCATACAGATAATTTTCGATTTATAACCATAATTGGGACCAGATTTTTTTTGTTAAACAGGACAGTTGCTAAGTGAGTTGTGCCTGATGGTATGATCTTTTCTGCAAGAGTTGTTAAGTGAATCACATCTGTTAAGTGAATCACACAGTTGTTAAGCAAATCCAACTTCTCCCACTGACTTTGTTTTGTTGGAAGTTGTCTGATAAGGTCACAAATTGTGATCACATGACCTGGCACACTATAATCCTTGTAAATATATAATGGTCACCAAGTGCCTGAATTTGGATAATGTAATTTTGGGGATGCTGCAATGATCATAAGCACAAGAATCAGCTGTACATCATTTTTCTCAGTGCTGTTGTAACTTTGAGCAGTCACTAAATAAATGGTTGTAAGTCGAGAACTATCTGTATTCAGTTCTCTATTCCTTAAAAAAAAGAAAAAGTCCACATACCTTCAAGCAGCTAAGGTTGAGAAACTCTGCCTTAAAAGCTTTGGTATGAAATGTCTGATAGACCTTGACTTTCTACATTAACCTGTCAGTTGTGTTTCTCTGTAGAAAATACACAGGAAACATATTCAGGGGACCAAATTCCCAAGATGGTTATTACAGAGAGTCAGTCAGTCTGCTTTTTTTCCTTTTCCTTCCAGGTTCTTCCCCCCCACCCAACCCCAAATTACACCAAAGCAAACCATGGGTCAAACTAAACTTAAATGTAAAGCTAATTCATTCACTCACAATATTAGTTTGATGTAATTCCTTTCAGTCAGAGCTCTGACTGAAAATCCTACTAGCCTCATCAGTGTGACTAAGATAATGGGATTTTTACTCCAGCATAGTTGGAGGACATCAGACTGGGGAAGTGTGACTTAAAATTAACTTCACTCCCCTCTGCCTCTTCTTCTCTTCTATTGCCACCAGTACTTTATAAACTCATAAGTTATTATCAAGGAATTTGGGAGTTTTTCTAATCAAATAATATCAGCTGGCCAGGGTCAGATGGCTAGCATATAAATTTATGTAAATAAATTTATTTACATTTTGATTTACATAAGTAAATAAAATATTTTGATTCACAGTTTACCTTTTTCTGCATATATGGTACCTACAATGCAAAATATTTAAAAGCCACTTCCTTATTACTTCCTTAATAATCACTACTCCCTGAAACTCACTATTGGAAGGAGTTTAGCTTCATAAATTGATTAAAACCTTTAGTCCAGTGTTTCTCAACCTTGGCGACTTTAAGATGTTTGGACTTCAACTCCCAGAATTCCCCAGCCAGCAAAGCAAAGCCAGCAAAGCAAAGCTGGCTGGGGAATTCTGGGAGTTGAAGTCCAAACATCTTAAAATCGCCAAGGTTGAGAAACACTGACTTAGAATAACGTTATCGTCACTTTGAACGCATTAAAATGCAATTTCGTTGCATACAGCTCTCAAAGGGTCTCCACCTCCACTATATTAACATGACAAAATAAATACAAATACAAATTAGAATCAAATAGAGAGTTGGAAGGGGACCTTGGAGGTCTTCTAGTCCAGCCCCCTGCTTAGGCAGGAAACCCTATACCAGTGGTCACCAACCAGTGGTTTGTGGTCTGTGAGATAATGTTGGTGGTCCTCAGAAATATTATTTGCATTTTTTTTATATTGCACTAAATTGGGTCGGTCATTAGGCAGAGCATATCAGTGGTCCGCGGGATTTAAAATTATGAATTTAGTGGTCCCTGAGATGCAAAAGGTTGGGGACCCTTGCCCTATATCATTTCAGACAAATGGTTGTCCAATTTCTTAAAAATTTCCAGTGTTGGAGCATTCACAACTTCTTGGAGGAATGTTGTTCTACTAATTAATTGTTCTAACTGTCAGGAATTGTTCTAACTAGTCAGTTTGAAGTTGCTTCTCTCCTTGATTAGTTTCCATCCATTGCTTCTTGTCCTGCCCTCAGGTGCTTTGGAGAATAGCTTGACTCCCTCTTCTTTGAAGAGAGAGATTCTCCTATTTTCCTCTTTCCAAGGAGGCTGAATGAAAACAGAAATGTCTGGCTTGAGATTCCAAGCCCTATCGCCCACTTTGATTTGAATACACATTTCACTGCATTTCCTACCACATATGACTGTGCATGTGATGAGTAAGATTTGATTTGATTTGATTTGACTTTGACACCTTCTGACTGTAGTCTAGGCATTCTCAGTGAGCACATTCCCCTTCTGAATCCTACCAGAGGGACCGATATAAAGCACAAAGTTTTGAACATTGATTAAGTGCCATCAGGTCATTTTTGACTTCTAACAACCAAATAAGATTTCCTCATGATTATCCCTAACCTATTTCTTCAAGTCTTTTCAAGGGTGGATTTGTCCCCATTATAACTGAGCCCCATTCACGTTGCTGCTTGTCATCCTCTTTTCTTCCATCTTTCCTAGCTTTAGAGCCTTTTCCAGAGAGCTGGGTATATACAATGTGGTTACGTAGTTATGAGGCAAATGCATAATGTGTCTGAAGTAGGATAATTTGAACCTGCTTCATTTGTCTCTGGAGTGATCACTTGATTTGGTCGATGAGCCAAAAGATTATTTTCTTGCCGTTCACGGTATTCTCAGGAGTCTTCTCCAACACCAAAGTTCAAAGGTGTCAATACTGTTTCTATTCTACTTCTTCAAACTTTTGCTTCCATACCATGGTTTTGCATGATTCTGATCTTTGTAGAGATACACACATCATGGTATTTGAATATCTTTTTCCAAGGCCTTCATGGTTGCTCTGTGAAGAGAATTCATTTAATTTACTATTGTTTTTAAACATTTTAACTGTATTTTAATGGTCTTGTTTTGTTATTGTGGACACTGGCCCAGAGTCACAAATATAAGTTGGGCCCGTATATAAATTACACCAATGTTACACCAATTGTAACATTGGTGTCAAGAGCCAGCAGAGATTTTGCAAATGTATGTGTTTAATTTATGGACTGCCCAACTCCCAAATTAGTCTGGATAGCTTACAATTAAAAACTAACTTATGAAAAGAAAAATACAATACACTACAAAAGCAAAGTACAAAAATACAACAAAAATAGCCTGTTCCTAAGCCCTGGGAGAACCACCAGATAAATGGTTATTTGAGGGACTGCCTTGATTACATCTGCCCCTCCCATTAGGTCTGTGCAGGTGGGATCAATCCTTTTTGATCCTGTGGCTGCTAAGTAGCTGGATTCACACAAAATGATTCATCCAATTACCAAAAAAAAAATGAAATGGTTTCATTTGCCTGTCCCTAGTGAGTCAGATGTTAATTTTGGTTATTTTTTTAATGACTTAGATGTGTGCAGAGCTAGACTGTTTTGTTATCCGATGTACAAGTATTATACAAGGCCAGAAATTGGGTTAATTGGGTGACAAAACAGGTGTTTTCTGCTTATTTGTCCAGGGAAAGATGCCTCCAGAGCTTTTGCCACAGGTGACTTCACCCCAGCTGGCCTGGTGGATGATGTTTCAGGATTGTCACCATCACAAATGCTGGCCATCCAGAACTGGCTTTCCTTCTACTATAAGAATTATGTGCATATCGGTATGTAGATAATGCCTTGAAACCACAGACATCCATCGATCTTGTTCGCAACAACTTTTCAGCCACATCTTACTGTGGTCTTAACCCAGCTGATATAACCGCTCAGAATTACCTTGAGATAATTCTCTCTTACTTGCCCATTTTCCTATGAACGGTCAAAATGTGGAATTCCTATTGGGGTATGTAAGAATATCAAGTTTGTTAAGAAAATGTAGAGTGTTTAAATAATTTAGATCATGTAATGGAATTTGCTTCAGACTATCAATTATCAATCTGGAAGAAGCTTGTAGTCTGGAAGCTTTTATTTTTGCTTCCATTTCAAATGGTTTTCACAATTCAGCAGGAAGAAACAGGATTTGATGTAAAATAGTAGTAAGTAAACTTGCCAAATGCACCCAAGTTGTGTACTTTTAAAAAGAAAAGAGAGGAGAGCAAAAAAACTCATACTAGTAGCCTAACCATTTTCCCATTGAAACTCAGTTTATTGTTCAGTGTATAACAATTAGAGTGAGCAAAACCATGATTAAGCCAAGCACGGAAATGTAAGTACGTGTGGGCTGTGTGTGTCTCAGGGATGAGTATACGGTGACATGTATTATCTATTACTTCATTTTTAAAAAGGCAAAGTAGCTGGACGATTTTACCAAGAAAATGGGAAACCTACTAAGGTTTTGGAGGAGGTCCAAGCTCTCATTGAAGAAGGGGAGAAGCTGCAGGCCGAGGAGGTTGAGCAAAAGAACCAGTTCCCACCTTGTAACTCTGAATGGAGCTCAGCTGGAAGAAGCAGAGTTTGGTGCTCCAAGCGGAGGTAGGATTTGCGGTTAAAACTTTGAAGAAGGTCATGATGATAGCGAACCCACCAAGTATGATGTATGATGCAGATATTGATCTATGCATCATAGTCATAAGCTTGAGATTCATTGGTAACTCTTTGTTGTGTCACTCTGAAGACGGGTAGTCTGTTGGTGGCAGGGAGAAAGGTTTTCTATTTGTCTTTCTGTTTGTGGTAGTAAAGTTATTTAAAAAAATAAAAATAAACTGGCAATGCTCTTTTAATGCTGCAGTAGTAGGAGTGTGATGCCTCAATGGTTAAAGATGCTGAGCTTGTCGGCTGGAAAGGTGACAGCTCAGACTCGAGATCCGAGCATTGCACAACAGAGTGCGCTCCCATTCCTGCCCCAGCTCCTGCCCACCAAGTTGTTCAAAAATATACAAGTAAATTAATAGATATCACTTTGGTGGACAGCAAAGTGTTCCATACCTTTGGCATACAGCCATGCTGGACAGAAAATGTGTTAGGACAAACCCTAGCTCCCTTGGCCAAGAAACAGATGAGTACTACGTCCTAGAATCAGACACAAATGGACAGAAAAACCTTTACCTTTTAGTATACGTAGTCCTCGTTTAACAATAAATGAGATTGGAGCTTTAAACAGTGTTGCTTATTAAATGAGGACTATATATAGTAAAAGGTTGTAAAGTGCAACGTCATGTGCCTGCTTGATTAGCAGCAGCAGTTCTGGCAGTCCACAGTTACTATTAAGCAAGGACCTCATGTGATCATAACTTCCAGTTTTCCCATTGGCTTTGCTTATAGGAATCCAGCAGGGAAGATTGCAAATATTGCAGGATGCAAAAATGGTCATACATTATTTATTTATTTTATTAAATTTTAAACCGCCTCTCTCCCGAGGGGGGACTCGGGGCAGTGTACAAACATCTAAAAAACAAAGTATAAAATTATAAAAATTTGAGTTTGACACTAATAATTTACAGCATCAAGATCTGAAAATATAGCTTGAGTGTGCCTGTGGCAATAGATTATCTATACTTGCTATACACTGTGGTTTAGAGCTGTGTTTCTCATCCGTGGCAGCTTTAAGATCTGTGGACTTCAACTCTCAGAATTCCTGGAAATTCCTGAGCTGGCTGAAGAATTCTGGGAATTGAAGTCCAGAGATATTAAAGTTGCTAAGGATGAGAAGCACTATCAGTAGCTTTTTAAAGCAGTTGCATTTTTTCTAAGATTGCTTAAGGTAAAGGTTCTCCTCGCACATATGTGCTACTCATTCCCAACTCTAGGGGGCAGTGCTCATCGCCATTTCTAAGCCGAAGAGCCAGCGCTGTCTGATGATGATTCCGTGGTCACGTGGCCGGCATGACTAAATGTCAAAGACGCACGGAGCACTGTTTAACTTCCCACCAAGGTGATCCCTATTTTTCTACTTGCATTTTTACATGCTTTCGAACTGCTAGGTTGGCAGAAGCTGGGGCAAGTAATGGGAGCTCACTTCGTTATGCAGCACTAGGGATTTGAACCACTGAACTGCCCACCTTTCTGATCGACAAGCTCAGCATTTTAGCCAGAGCCACAACGTCCCCTTGATGCGGTGATTGATTGCATAGCTGTCTTCAATTGGCATGTGATCTTGGGGTAAGACATAGCTTCTTTTAAAAATTGCAGAAGCTGTTGTGTTCACACACACTACACCCCCACTGTTAAACATGTCCATTCTTCCGGTTTCATTTTTTTCATCTTTTGGTGGTTTTCAGTGGAGGCATCAGCCGAGAATGGTCCGGTGTTCCTAGGAAGCTATATGAACCTGGATCCAGTCGTAGCCATTGTGTTTGCATAAAGACAGAAGAACTGTTTCCTGGGCGAGAGAAATCCACCCAGCTAAACAACCAAGGAAAACTGAACTATCCTAACCTCCAGGAATATGAAGGGTGTCACCCACTTTCTGAATGGTGTGCTTTGAAAGAATGAGTCAGCTGCACCTCACTGGAGATTATACACTTCTACACAATCCAGGTATTAAAGGAAGCCACTTTTAAGGAAACTTAACTATGTATTTTGACACACTGTTCTAACCTAAAATTGCAGCTTGCAAAACCTGAATTTGCAATTAAAATTGTTCTTTAAAAATACGGGTTTGTAAAACATAAGGTAAAAAATAGGAACGGAGAGCTTTAAAGGTGTATTTAAAACCATGGCAGTTGATGACATGCTTTCTTAAGTGAAGGATTCTATGGAGGAAGAGAGAGACTCATTAAGCCTGAAGAACGGAGGTGGTAAGATGAGCTTCCATCGCCTGCTTCATAAGTAACTGATATCAGCATTTGAACTGGAAGCATACAGGTAAACCATGATTTGTGGCACGTTGTTTAGCGTTATGGTGGATCCACTTGGTGGTATGACAACTGAAATTTGGATGCTCAACAGTTGGGCAATATTTATGGCCATTTGCAATGTCCTAGGGTCACCTGACTACGTTTTACAACCGTTAAGAGCCACGGTGGCGCAATGGTTAGAATGCAGTATTGCAGGCTACTTCTGCTGACTGCCTACAGTTTGGGTCTCACCAGCCAGCTCAAGGTTGACTCAGCCTTTCATTCTTCTGAGGTCGGTAAAAGGGGGACCTAGATTGTTGGTGTCAACAGGCTGACTCGGTAAACCGCTTAGAAAGGGCTGTAAAAACACTGTGAAGTGCTATAGAAGTCTAAGTGCTATTTTGCCAAAACCTGACATTTATTTCCAGTTTTCAGTAAAGTGCACTCATAGCAAACCACTGGCTTATTTAATGACCACAGCAGAAGAGGATATAAAATCGGGTCAGTCATGACACCAACCCATTGCATGACTACCATGACTTACGACCTTGATGGGCAGGCTATTACAGTTGTAATTTGAGGACTACCTATAATTGATTTTCTAATTCCTATAAAATGTACTGATATATTGATATAACAGAAAGGCAAAAATAAAGGTTTACCCATCCAGTCGCGTCCAATTCTAGGGGTGTTGCTCATCTCCATTTCATAGCCAAGGGAGCCAGCTTTGAAGATGCTTCTGTGGCCAGCATGACTATATGCCGAGATACATGGAACCCTGTTACATTGCCATCAAAGTAGTACCTATTTATCTACTTGCATTTGCATGCTTTCAAACTGCTAGATTGACAGGAGTTGATGCAAGTAACGGAAGCTTATCCCATTGTGTGGCGCTTGTGTCTTGAACGGGGCTTTCCAGCTGACAAGCTCACGGACTTTAACCACTCAGCCATCATGCCTCTTATTTTGATCTAACATGCAAAGCTAAAATATTGGATCGGTACAATGCAAGAATTCTGAATTGATCATTTCATAAACCATATTTAAGTAATAACTGGATTCACTCTAAAGGGGTCGCGATGGCTCAGCAGTTAAAAGCACTGAGCTTATTAGCCGGAAAGCTGACCGCCCAAGTTCAAGAATCGTGTACTGTGTTAACAGGGTGAGCTCCCGTTATTTGTCCCAGCTCCTGCCCACCTAACGGCTTGAAAGCATGCAAATGTGAGTAGATAAACAGCATTTCGTGCCCCTCAGCACTCAGTCTAGTCATGCTGGCCATGTGACCACAGAAATGTCTTCGAACAACTCTGGCTCCCTCTGCTAAGAAACGGACATGAGCACTGCCCCCTAGAGTCAGACACAATTGGACAGGGGAAACATTTACCTTTATCTTTAGATTAATCCTGCTAAATTATGGTTTGTTAGATAACTTAGTTTTAATGTTTTTGCTGTTCTTCAGTAAACATGCCTATTGAATGCCTATCTGATGCATGGTATTGTTTCCCATCTGGCTTAATTTACTACTTATGTTATGGTTATGGTTTGTATTAACCATCAAACTAACCTATACTTATGGTCTTGAGCAAACTGTAATATGAACAGATCTGGAAGATAACAGCTTGAAGTGAACATTTAAAAAAAAAATCTGGATAAAATTGGGCATCACTAGTGTCAGTATTCAGTTTGCAGCAATATACAGTTCTTTTGCTTGACTTCTGTAACCATGAACTTACTGATGTCCAATTCAATTAAATTGCTTTATTAGAAGAAATTACAAGTTGGCATATAAATATTAGAAAAATACATTGCTTTACAGGGCTTTTGAAGGAAAGATTATAGAGTAATAGTTTAAAAACCGATTAAGACTTTGTTTCTCAAACTAAGACCAGCTGAAAAACAGGCCATATTACTTGCAGATGTTTAGTTTCCTGTTATGAAAATTATTAGTGGTGTGTTAGACTGCAGTAACCCCAGTCTGGTAGGGACAAGACTACAATTTTGTACTGTCAATCCATAAGGAGAGCTATGCCTTTAAAAAAAAAGTATAGGCAGAATTTATTTAATGCAATACACACACTCAAATATTGGACATTATGAGCTTAATTCTGTTACCTGGTATTGTGACATCTAGGTTTAGTACCTGAGTTGCTGTGTGGGCAAACCAAGGCTAGAAAAGTTTCCTCTTCCACTAATGTCCCTCTGAGTTGAATACAAGACTTCACAACCACTCTTTCATTAGCCAAGCAAATATCCTTTCCCAAATACAGATTAGTCCTTTTAGTAATCTGCACTGCAAACAACTTAATGCTGCTATAAAACTCATGGCTAGGAGGCATCAGAGAAGGCTGAGCTTTAGCCATGCTGAAATGAAGTTTGGTTTTAAATTACAAACAAGCACAATTCCTAGAGTGATCGTGAGTGAGCTCTACAGATTGGTTCATATAATTTTTTTTAACATGCTAGAAAATAAAGAAAAATCACTTTTCAGGATCTTAGGCTCAGAGCTATTGAAGAAACAGGTCAGTGCTCTCAGAACACTGAAAAAGCAAACTCATTGGATAAAAATATAATTTCCAGACTATGCCTGCATACCACAGATTTAAATTATATCAAGTTGGGCTTACGTGTTTTCTAACTAGAACTACCTTTTTATGACACATGGTGACCATTCAGAAAAGGCAAGCGGGGAGGGTAGAAAGCAGGTTGTAGTTTACAGAGGTCCGAGATAGGATGAACTGGCTGCAGAGTAATGCTGAACAATGTCTACAAAACAACAGATAGATTTGGTTTCCAAAACTATTCACATATGAAACAAAGTTCTTATCATGTTCACATGCTGGATTATACAGGAAGTACTGTCACAAATTATAAGACTGGAGCACAAAACTTTTATTACCATCAGCTTCACAATGTAATGATGAAAAGGGGAAGGGCAGATGTTAACTTGATTCACAAGCTGAAATCATATTCCATGCCTGTGCTTGAAGTACAGAATAAGCAGTATGGGAAAACTGACCAATGATTGAACTTGTGCAGAAGGGAGGGATGGGAGAAAGGGATCTAAATTTGAGCTCTTTTTGTAATTGGAAAAGCTGATTTACCCACTGAGGTTTAAGAATCTTAAACCTAAGTGAAGAATCAGATCACTTTTGAAGATGAGAAAACCAAGGACATGTGACAGCATGAAAATGAGCAATAGTCAGAGTTGTTTCCAAACTTCTAAAAAGTTGCACTTTTGTATGTTCCTTGAAGACAAATCAAGCATACCTCCTTCCCATGTGCTCTGAAACAAAGAAGCAAATCAAATGCAGAAAGCAAGATCCCTGGAGAATCTGATGCCATGGCCAAAGCCAACACAGTTAAAAGTATCTGTCAGTTAATTTACAGTTCCATAACCATCTTTAGAAATACTATTATAGTGGTTCAAATTCTCGCATTCTTTAATAATAATTAGCCACTTTCCATCATGTAATTTGCAGATAAAAATATACCAAGAAGGAAATACTTCAGCATTGGTAAGAGTGATCAAGCCACCACTCAAAACCACATTGAAGATGTCACTTAATAAATTAAGAAAATGCAGGCAGTGTTCTCCCCATCTCCCCCTGTGTTTCATTCAACAACAATTGTCATTGTTTAGGTCTAAGTGGCAGAAATGGATGAAACTTGCTGGATCTCAAACAATCAACAAAACTATCATTTTTTTCCTCCAAGAAATGAGTTTGAGATCATTAGAACAAATTAACATCTCAGCCGATTTATAATCTACCATGGTACAGTATTGCACATGTGAAGCTGTCAGATCCTCAAATGTTACACTTATACATTAGCTATTTTTTTTAAATAAAACAAAACACTAATTTGGGGCCAGTCAGTAGAATAGGCTCAGATACAAGTGTTTTTTTTTATTAAAAGTGCTTTACAATTATTTCTTTTGTGCAACCCACCAAGTAAGTCCATTTCAAATTCAAGCACACTGCCCAAGGAGAATCTCTAACTGGGAAATTCCATAGCTCAATTGATAGAGGCCTGCTTAATTTTGGCATGTTAATGATCTATCATATATACAATTTATAAGCCAGAAATGGTTACATAATGTTGGTAATGTTAGTGCAGAAATATGGTAATGTGTCTGTGAAAAAATAACTCTTAAAAAATACCAGCATCACCAAGGTAAACTGAAAAACTAGCCATTTGTTCACCTTCTGCCTACATTGGCCCAGATGAAGTGTGATGAGTTGTTACCAGGTGAACATTGCATTTCCCATCTAGTTATCCCAAACAAGCTGCCTGCCTACAACCTCACAAAATAGCTTATTTCTTTGAGGGGGTAGAGATTGCACTGATTACAGGTTAAATGACAAGAGGTTCATCCTTTTGAAGCAAATAGATACAAGCAGGAATTTTAGAAAAGGGCAGATAATTACTAAAGATCCCCTGATCATCCTTGAATGTCATTGAAGACAGAATTCCAGTTTTTCACCCAACAGATCAGAAGGGCCAAGCAGCAAACTGGGATCCAATTTGAAATGTAGCATTGATTTCTTCCCCTTAAGTCTCTTTCTACTCCATTCCCCCAAGATTTTGCTTAACATGTAAAGCTGTTACCTCCCTCAAATCACAGAAATATATATTAAAAAGTAACACTCTGTTTTGTGTATGTGTATACATTCACCCATGTGGGTAACATTACAAAGATGCATTAGTATTCTAGAAAGGAGAGAGAATGCAATTTTTAGTTAGTTAATATTTTCTTTTCCCTTACATACAAATAGACACTGAAAAGTAGTGGTTACTGAAGGGAAGAGTGGCATATGTTTCAATTAACTCATTCATGAAGCAATGGGACACTTGCTAATCTTCCAGGGTTTGGTTCTGTTTAATAAAAATTGCACCAACCCACCTTAATCCTCTATATTTAAGTACATGGTGGTTTAAACTCAAGAGACCTTTTTTGCTGTGTTAAACATATGACCAAAAAATAATAATAATCCCTTGTATATATTCCGAGATTTCAGCTGTGGTACCTGACAACAATAAAATGTCTTTGTCCAAGGAAAGAGGCCCACAGGAGACAAAACTGCAAGCCAATTCTACTTTATCTGGCTCAAAATAGGCTTCTCCTACACATGGGCTTGATGTGAGCTGCAACAATCATCTTAAAGCATAAGGGTTTTGTAAGAAATCACCTTGGGCTGTCTCAAGATTTATGGACAGAGATGACCAGCTCCGAGAAACACTGTCTTGCTGCTGGTTGCTCTACTGGAACTGTGCTACCTCTCCTGGTTATCCCTGTCTCATCATCTCGGGATCTAGTCATCTTCACATGCCCCATAGTAGCAGCATCATTGCATGCTAAGTTAGTCTCAGAATTAGACCTTCCTTCAACATTACTATAAACAGAATTATTTGAAAAGTTTTTGATACATTACTGAAAGACATTACTTTGATAGCAAAGTTGGCCTCATCACTCTCTGATTTTGACTCAGGAGAGCAAACAAGGGTTCTGAAAATCCAGGCGCTTTAGTCAGCTTCCTTTTCAACAGGAGAAATGGTAAAGCTTTCATTATAAGGCCACATAACATTTTCAGCAATGCATTAAACAAAATCTTAACTTGCAGTCAACCTCTTTTTGGGTAAAAGCAGTCACTATGCCTGACACAGCTGCCCTTTGTTTAAAAAAAAAAAAAGTTAGAGAACACCAGAATGTTCTCTCCAGGAAGGCAACAAAAGGGGGCAGATCAGCACATACTTACCCAGAAATGTAAGTGCTAACAATATTATTTCTTTTCTTTAAAAAAAGTATGGTAAGACTTTAGAAAGCCAACTCACAGTTTTATCACCAAGGAAGGCCTTTTTTTTTTTGTTGCATGATCAGCAAGTACAAAAATCTTGGTTTGCAATGCTCTGCACTGGAAACAAAGCTGTTCAACCAAATCGTGTTGGTTTTCCCACAAAATCTCTGTAGCACTCCAGCTTGTTCCCAATGCAGTTTATCATTATCCATTGTTAACATTAATACACCCCCCCACAAAAAAAATTCATATATACTGGAATATAGCGTTTGCATGGTCCCTTAAGTTGGTCAGAGTCCACTGTAACAGGAAGACAAAGTATGAGCTTCCCCTTCTCCATGAGAGGTGACTTGGGATAGGCCTGTTACAATGTGGAAGGGGAGGCATTCCCTGGGAGTCATTTCCCTCCTCACAGCCGACTAGGAAACACCCCCAACAGTCAATACGTCAAAGCAGGTGTTGCAAACTCGGACGGGCTTGTTCAAATCAAATTTGATGATAGGAATCTCCTTGGTTGAACACTTATGGCAGAGCAGACGCCCACAGTGCCGGCTGCAAGGAACAAGGAAGGAAAAAGGTATGTTTACTTCATCTCTATGACCTGTTTACTAGAAAAAACCAAGAGATCTATTTAGGAAGAGAAGGTTAAGGAAAGAAAACTAGAGTTTTCCACAACACTAAAAATTGTTGGAATTTATATGGCCAATTGTTAGAGTTAGGTGTCCATGTAAGTTAAATAATGAATAATATAGTTTCTTTTCGAATTAGGATGGTTGACTCTAAAAGCAAAGGCTAGAAGAAAATGAAGGATTAAAAAAAAAACAAAGTGTGGGTGAAATTTAAGAAAATCTATGTAGTTACTAAGAGTCAACACTGATTTCATGGTCTGTCTATCTGTCTGTCTTACCTGCCTGTTTGCCTTCCTTCCTACCTACCTACCTACCGAACTCCTATACTGCCCATCACACAGGGAATTTCATCTGGGTCTTTATATTTGTCTTCAGTTGAAATCAGTGCTTGCTTTCAGAAGCCAAAAAGGTGAATTTGAAAAGAAACTGAAATCATTACTTGCAGCTGTCTTTTTTGGGACATTTTATGCTAATCTCTATTTTGCGTGGATGATGTTATTTTGTTTTGTATTTATTGTACATTTTTAACCTGAAGTCCCAAACTGAGAATTGTAAATCATCAGTGTGGGGCTTCTGAAGAAAAGGCCCCCCTTTTTTCCTTAAGCATTAGCATTTCTGAAAGATGAGCAAGAGGAAAGACCTCATTTCCTGATCATAGGATTTGGACTAAATAAACGAAACAGCACAAGGTGCTTTCTGGACAGTGAAAGGGCCAGATTTCAATAAATAGCCAGCTGCACTGTCCATCTCAAAAAAGCAAGGTGGGACAGAAAGATTAAGAACGGCAAGTTACACCTCCTTCACTATATTGCTTAAATTTTAAAAGAAACTTAAAAACCACTTTCATTTAGGCAACAATCACTTGCCTAATATCAATTGATATTCTTAAAATATCACTTGATATTCTTAAAATATCAATGCTCAGGATAGATTACCAGTGATGCTTTCTCAAAGTGACACCAAACTTGGCACTGCATTCGTAACAGTTGGAGCCGTCACACCAGGGAGGTTCCTTGGACAACATGTCTGCAACAGAAAGGGCAACAATGGGAACCCACAATCACTGTCCAGGCCTTCTAACCCACCCTATTTAGGTAAACTGCCCAGGCAAGCAAGTCTTAAATGAAGCTCTCGAGGGCTTCATACCAACTTCTTCAAAGACTTTAGACTAAACCACACGGAGCAGAAGTTGCAGAGGTACGTACCCGAAGATCTTTCTCGCTTTACTCTCTTAAAGATCTGCTCATAAAGGAGATTATGGTCAGAGGCTATCCCATTAGCAGATGACCAACATGTAAAGAGAACTATGGGAAAAGTGACTCCCTGTATGATAGAAGCCAAAGATAGTTTCTCACTTCTAAGCCCACTTTCTTCAGCTATTAAATCACATACCGATTCTGAGAAGACACTGCAGGAAGAGAGCCATGTCATGCTACACAAAAATCAGGAGGAGGCTGGTGGGACTTTTCCCGGGTAACAAGTTTTACTGAAAGGGGCATGTATTTGTGAGCTGTGCCTTTTTATAACATCTCTCAGTCTGCCGTGCTTCAATCTGCTTGACAATCTTCTTTACCTGTATTTTCTTTCAAGGAATATAAAATTTGAACCACGTGATATGGAGGAAAGACTCAAGAGAGCTATACTTTTCCCCCCATTATCTCAATTAAAAAAAAATCAGAAATGTGATGGGCAATCAATGGCTATTTCTACCTTTTCCAGGGAGATGATTTTGGTTAAAACTGCCTATAGCCTGCTTCTCTTTGTGACAGAGAAATCTGTGAAAAAGTCCTGATCATCCGAAGTTGGTCATTTATAGCTGTTTACTAAGGACAGATTTTGGACATGCAACTTTCCAAGATCCTTACCCAGAAGCCGAAAGAGAAGCTGTTTAGTTGCTACTTGATAGTTGAAGATATTGATCCCTTGATTGTTGTTGATGCCCAAACGAGCACCAGCTCTCACTATAGCCCGACACAGGTTGGCATTTCCCTTCGTGTAGGCCAAAAGGAGCACTTGGAAAGAAAAGAAAAAGGAAGTTTTTGGATCCCATCTTACCCAATTCACCATCATCATCATCACTACTTCATTAACTCGGGGAAATGAAGATTTCCCCAGCAAATCATATGGCATCAAACAATTTTTCAGG
>JAEANM010001029.1:0-30227 GCA_017656035.1 Myanophis thanlyinensis
TCAGTTCTCCGAACTGCTTAGAAAATTTACTACCAGTTCTAGCAAACCTGCTAGAACCTGCTGAATTTCACCTCTGACTTAAGAGTTTAAAAATCACCCGCCCCACGGGAATTAATTGAAGCCTGACACTCTACCAACATATCCATCAACAAACACATTGACTTAGAACCAGCATATGTACCAATAAGATCGCAGGCTACCCGAACCACCAATCAGTGACAGAACCAACTATCTCTTCATCGGTTTGATTTCATGCCTTACAAACAACCAATCACATGTCCAACTCACCACAATACCACACAGGACCTATATAAACACAGAAGAAATTGAATGAGACACTTCACCTAAAGCCCTGCTGAAGAAGTTACCTAGATTGGTAACAAAACATCTAGGAGTTAAATAGAAAGCTTGAAGAAAAAACTGCTGGCAAAATCATCCCACTTCTCATCACTATCTTCCTGCCTTTTATCATGCAATTATAAATAGATATTTTTGTCATGTTCTCTTTTCGAAAAATATTTGAATACCGTAATAGCACCCATCATTCCCAAACTGGATACATTATTGTTGAAAGAAGCGTCCAGAATATGGGGTGAAATCAGTTTTTTAACTGGTCACTCAGCTTAATATTTACTATAAGCCAACATGCTTGGGGACCTCATTGCTGTCTTAGGAAACTAAAATAAAAGGGAAGAAGGCAATTAGTGGTTCTGTAGGTTGCTTCAGCTTGTTCTGTAAATCCGAAAATGAGATTGAAGGTCCCTGAAGAAAAACGGCACAGCTCTGAATGTGCTGAATTAATAATAAATGTTAATGATTGGCTTTGTGTTGACAAGGCCTATTTTTTTTTCTTTTGCATTTTTCCCCTTTTTTTAAAACCTTCATTCCTAATGAAAGTCCTTGGAAAATTGAAAGTTGGTGAACTAGTTAACGAGCCTTCATTTGACATAATTAAGGTTATCACTGTACTATGGATTTTTGGTATACTGTATTTTTTCTCATAGATAATATAACTGCTTTTGGTATCTATTTAAAAGCCTTATTTTATCTGATTTGCTTTTTCTGGTACCTGACTCTGCCTCTTATCTTTTAATGTTCCATTTGGAAACTTCTATATTATTTTGGACTTTAGTAGTAAAAAACTGTTTTTTATAAAAGTATTAATAATTTCACTGCATTTCAAAGAAACAGTTTCTAAATTCCCATTTCTGTTCAGCTACTGAAATGCAAACATTTTGAAATGTTTATCACCATGGTGAAAATTCCTTTTATCCCTTACAGCTTTTAGGGAACAAGTCCATAACTGTTGCTCTACAGCTACAACCTATTTTATTACATGGCATTTTGAGAATGGCACTGCAAAGACAGAGAAAGGCAAGGGGTCTGTTTTGGAAGGGTAGAATTGCTGCCAAGAGCACCTGTAAAGACACGCTTCTTACCCCTTAAAGTGTAAAGCTATAGAAGGGAAGAAGACTGTATGCCTGCCTATTACTATAGTTCTAAATGTGTTTAATAAAATAAGTCTTGTAAACCTCTATTGGCATACATTTGTTTTTGATGAAAGAGCCATCCAAAACATGTAGGAGAATAAATATAGGCATATAAAAATACAACTAATTCTGTATATTCCGCCACACACACCCTTATGAGCTGTCCAGGTTCTCCCCACCCCATCTATTTTTCATCCAGTGAGAGTTTTTCCTATAAATGTCTCTCTCTCTATCTCTCTATCTATCTATCTATCATCTAATTTATTAAATTTATTGGCCATCATTTTGCCAAAGGGTAACTCTGGGTGGCTTACAATATTAAAATGATAAAATCATACAAAATCACAATATACAATATGAACAAAATACTGTAAAAATGTACTCTTCTTGTTTCTAATAGAGCAATATGGTAATGGTCAATGCAGTTTCAAATGGTGAGGATATTCTTTTGCTTGTTCCCTAATGGGAGGGAGGAAGGGAAGGAAGGCGGGAGGAAGGAGGGAGGGAGGGCGGGAGGGAGGGCGGGAGGATGGGTTATTTAATATCTGAACTGGACACAAGCAATTAGAAAAGAGGACCACTGAGGAAAAAGTAGGACACACTAACTCTTTAACTTTCTTGGCATCTGCAACAAAAATTACAGTCAAAAACTGCAAAACAAAAAGATCCACTCAGGTCTACATGTTTATGAAATTTCTTTTCCAGTATTAGAAAGACTGGTCTTTCAATTGTAAGAATGTGCTTAAAGCTGATTAGGAGCTAAAAACCCTCAGTAGAGAACTAATACCTACTGAAATTGACTGGTCTTGTCAATTTCAGGCAGCAGTACAAGCTGGGAGAAGGGTACTAATCAACTAACTAAGAAGTTTTGTTAACTTGCTTGTGAGCATTTATTAGGGAAGCACTTTACCATAGAGAAAAGCTGCTTGGGAAGGGAAAGCTTGTTAGATACTCAAAAGGCTGGACAATATTTGATGTTAAAGTTATGACTGCTGGCATGAGGAGAGAGGAAGAACATGTCTTCCTTTTTTCCAGAAGTCTGGTCACCCTAAATATGGTTTATGTTCTGGACATCTTCTGGGTTTCTGGCTTTTCCTCCTAAGCTTTCCATTTGTAGGACCGGTGTTCTCCTTTGTGACTTCCACAAATAGCCCTGTATGTCTATTTTTCAACTTTCAGCCATTTCCAAGTATTATGAACATGCCAGTCAAACATATTCACTTGAGACTGTAATTCCCCCTGCTCTCTGAAATTTATCTCAAGGTTACATCACATTGATCTAGGGTGTATTATTTTGCTCTTCGAAATTGCCATCACAAATTGAGTCAAACTATTTTAAATGTTATTTCAAATGCTTCACTATAAATATTTTATTTCTTATATCCATACTGTACCTTCGATGCCCAGGAGCTATTCATAACTCTTTTTTTAGTGCTAAAAAGTCAATCTTTTATTACAAACAACAAACCCATAAGTTTCTAGTTGGGTCATGAAGATATAGAGTACCCTGATTAGAAATACAGTACTAGAAATTACATAAATTATAGCAAAGCAATCCTAAGCATATCCACTTTGCAAATTCTATAGACAAGCTTATGCTAAGAAAAAATAATTTCCCGAGAGATAATGAAAGTAACCTATATACACTGTTGTCCTTGTTTAACAATCATTCATTCAGGGATTGTTATGATGGTGCTGAACAAATGGTATTTACAACCATTTATAAATAAAGTTATGGCCATTGCAATGAGGCTGTGGTCACAGAATCAAAATTTGGGTACTTGGCAGCCTTGATTCTTCCTCCATTTTATCAGTCAGTGGTAGAGTGGGACAGCAGAGGTGGCAGAAAACAGTGTGGCCAAAAGGGCAGAAAAGTGGGGGAGGAGATGGGTGGATGCAGAGGTGAAATTCAGCTGGTTCTAGCCGGTTCAGCAGAACCGGTAGTAGAGGTTTGAAATTGGCCCCGCCCGCCCACCCTCCCGAGCCCCTATTCTTACTTGTATGCACTCTGTTTTTTTTTTTACTCACCTAAATCAGATGTTTTGAGTGTCTGCAGAGCCTTCTTGATGATCCCCGCTGCCTCTGGAGCCTCTAAAAGTCGCTTAAAGCACCGTGCTGCAGTGCAATTGGCGTGCATATGCATGCACCGAACCGGTAGGAAAACCAGTCGGAATTCGCCCCTGAATGGGTGGGAGGGTTGAAGATGTGGACACCATGGGAGGGCTGGAGAAACATGAGGTTCTCACCTAATGACAGCACGGGTCTAGTCTAAGGAACATAACTGTGGCCACCAGAAGTGCCGTTGCTAAATGGCATGTTTTGTTTAGCAATTGCTTCACTTAGCAATGAAAATTCTGGCCCCAACTAAGGGCAATAACTGAAGGTGATCTATCTTCCCATGTTCTTAAAGAACCATCTAGGACAGGGATCTCCAATCTTGGCAACTTGAAGACTTGTGGACTTCAACTCCTAGAATTCTGGAAGTTGAAGTCCACAAGTCTTCACGTTGCCAACGTTGGAGACTCCTGATCTAGGATGTGTCTGATTCGATAATGTAAGCTTGCAGTGCTGTGGTGAGCAACCTATGAACTTGCAGATTGATTTCAGCAGCCCCCAAATCCCTGACTGCATTTACTCCAGGAATGCAGTTTTCATCTGAAATTTAGTAACGGCGTATCTAATCTTCAGCCACAAATTTAAGATTCAAATGAATTTTAAGTTCACATTTTACTATGGCTATGACAGGGGCTGAAATTATTTCACCTTATGGTGTCAGATGAACTTGTTTCCCCACCCCTCCCTCCTTGACTGTTCTTTCAGGACCTTTTGGAGTTAATTATGTTTATCATGGTGGTTTTTAAACTAATTTATTATTTTACTTTATTTGCTTTCAGAATATTTCTAGAATATTACGACCTGCAATAAGTTTCTCTGGAGTGTGGCTGGGCTATAAATATTTTAAATAAATAAATAAAATGCCCATCACTGAGACATAGCCTTGGACAAGGTGTCAAGTGTTAACTGGTAGTTGGAAGCCCACCTGCATTCTTCTCTGTAGACATCCATAAGAAGGCAAGATAACTTTGGCAGTTTTTCAGCTATTTTTAAAAAATCATTTCAAATAAGCCCAAACCTCTTATACTTATTCCAAGTTGATCATTTGAATACATTTTTTTTTCTAATAAGAGTTAAGTCTCTAGGGCTACACACCACACTACCATGTGGGTCTCACTGCTGGGGTTTGTTTTGTTGGTGTGTTTGTTTGGGGTATTTTTGAATACCCCTGGCTACAAACCCTTGGGCAGCAACTATATTTATTATGCTCAGTGGGAATGTTAGAGAAAGTTCATACCATATTCGGAAAGGGAAAGGGAATTGATATGAGGGTATAGTTATGAAAAATCTTAATCAAGGAAAAGGGATGAAGATATCACAATAACAATTTTAATTATCACTTATTTTATTTATTTATTTTGGAAAATGTATATAGCTGCCTACTTGCTCATGGTAACTTTAGGCAGTTTACAGAAAATAAAAATGAGGAAGAAATAAAAATAATAAAAAAATAATAACCCTCCACCCACCCACCCACCCCTTGGCGACAGCACACACTCATATCAGCCATTTAATGGGCACCATCCCATTCTGGTTCCCCAGGCCCACTGGCAAAACCACATCTTCAGGACCTTCCGAAAGAGTGTCAGAGTGGGAGCCAGTCTAATTTCTGGAGGGGTGATGTTCCAGAGAGAAGGCACCACCACGAAGAAGGCCCTTCTGGATCCCACCAGATGCACCTCCTTAGTGGACTGGACCCGCAACATTCATTGCCTACCCTCGCCATGCCCACCCTGGGCTCTCGAAGTCAAACGCATCCCTGATGCGGCCCTCAATGGAATTGAGCTTGACACTCCTTTTCCAACTCATAATGCAACCATTTAATGATACAGCAGCAAAATGAAGCTGTTAAGGTGGTCATCTTTGAAATTGTTTATCATAGCTGCTCTATCTGTAACTGCTTTTCCCCATTTATCACCTTCCAAGCAGTCTAGAATCTCCATAATCCACAACCATCAGGTATTCCATACAACTAGTCCTCGACTAGCCTGCCCATTATGGTCATAAATCATGATGGTCATAAAATGGGTCATCACATGATCAACCTGAATTTATGAACTTTTTTTGCCATAGTTGGCAAGTGGATAACCCCAGTTGTTAAATGAATCACACAGTTGTCAAGCGAATCCATCTTCCCTATTGATTTTGTTTGTTAGAAGCCAGATGGGAAGATCACAAATGGAGGTCCCAGGATGCTACAACTGTCATAAATAGATGCCGATTGCCAACCTCTCAAATTTTGATCACGTGACCATAGGGACACTGAGATGGTTGTACGAGTGAATACCAGCTGTAAAACTCTTCTTTCAGTGCCATTGTAATTCACTGTAATTCAAAATTACAATGGCACTGAATGGTACAGGAGAAGAGCAGGCAGAGCTGGAAGGCCGAGTAAAATGTGCTGTAAGTTTAGAATTCTTGCATTGCCACAGGAGACCCAAATCTGCCCCCCTTGAATTCCGTTGACCCTTATCCAGTGGTGGAATTCATTTTTTTTACTACTGGTTCTGTGGGTGTGGCTTGGTGGGCGTGGCTGGGGGGGTGTCATGTGACTGGGTGGGCAGTTTCTGTAAGCAGGGAAATAAAGATTAGGCTAGAAACAACACCAGAATGTTTTTTTTCCTGCCTGCCACATGTGGATACATGTGGAAGATGTGGTTCTAGGGAACCTGCTTAGTGTGGACTGTTAGTTAACCAGATTGTTGATCATGAATTAGATGATTCTGGTGATTGGCCAAATGGAACATACGTTGAAATGGCAAAACTAAAGTTCAGGCCTTAGCAGGCCTTGGAAACTTTCACAGGAAACCACTAGCCTGTGACCAAAACTGCAGAAGGCATGCTTGACTATTTTTATGATTTCTATATTTTCTATATCTTATCTGTAGCATGCCAGCTGCAAATTATGTAATGAAATGCAAGCAAAGAAATGTATAAATATCTGCCTGGCACTATGCTTTGGGTACCTTCTTTTTTGGAAGGATCCGTCTTTATTCAGCTGAATAAACGTATTGGCTTATCATCATCTACACCTGGACTCTGTCTTTTATTTTATTGAGCCACACCTGTTAATCTGCTCGGCAAGGCTCTTATGTGCAGGCTTCAATAAATCATTTATGCTGCAATCTACACAATGGTCCTCATTCTTTGTGCCTGACAAATGGTCACTAAATGAATGCTTGTAAGCCGAGAGTACCTGTATTTGCAGACAACATTTATAGCCCTATAATTTAGATAGGGCACATCCCTGAGAAAGGTCCATCTAATGTCTCTTATCTTCCTTAGAGACTGAAATTTGTGTTCCCAGATTTGGTAGCAAGAGATCGGCTTGGAGAGCACAGAAAGACAGCATTCATATTGGAGTTTGTTAATCCAGAACTGTTAAGAGATATTGTCATAGCCCAGGTGAGCCAATCTGTTATATAAAATGGGCCAATCTGATGAGGCAGTTTAAGGGTGAGAAATGAGTTTTTGAATTCAATCTAATATTTCACAGAAAGCCCACAGCGCAACTGTCAAGACTGTGCGCACTCCAGTCTTGAAGCAATGGTACCATTGCACACGCCCACAATGTTGGCCTTGATCATTGAAATAATCAAGATTTTGATTTGCAAATACACACCCGTGTATAATCATGAGGGCTGGTTCCAAAAATGCAGGGAGATTTTTTTTTCTGATATAACATAAAAAGAAAACCAAATTTAATTATACTGAAATACAGATAATAGGAAAATGACCTTCCCTGTGCAAGAAAAGAGCTTATTTTTCAAGATATTTACTGTGTTGAAGCCAAAGTGTATGTTATTTATTTTTCACATTTCTCCATCTGACATAAGATAAAGTTATTTACCTTATAGATTGAATTAATTTGCTTTTCTAACTTTGATTTCAAATATACAGGTATACAATTGTGACTTATGATCACAATTGAAGCCAAAACATATCTTGCTAAGCAAGATCTTTGTTAAGTGAATTTTGCCCCATTTTCTTGTCATAGTTGTTAAATTAGTGATTCGGTGGTTAAGTGAATATGGTTTCTCCATTGATTTTGTTTGTCAGAAGGTCATAAATGGTGATCACATGACCCTGGGACACTAACCGCCATAAATATAAGTCAGTTGCCAAGCATCATGGGAAAATTATAAGGTTATAAGTCACTTTTTCCAGTGCCGTTGTAATTTTAAATGGTCACTAAATGGACCGTTGTAAGTCAAGGACTACCTGCACCCAGTCTTCACAACACAGAACGTCCTTTAAACCAAGGTGCAAGTTCCAGAATTTTTTTTTTCTGTGGGAAATACAGTCCTAACTTTATGCCAAATACAGTACTAACTGCAGTGCCAGAATGCATCCTAAGGGACACACACACACAAAAAAAGCAATATTCCTTTTCATTTTAGGAAACCAGGTCAAGCCTGCAAACTAATTAACCAGCATTGGGAGCATTAGAGACAAAACCTGGAGTATCTTGTTATTGGGTCATTTAACCTTTGTGGGAAGTCACCTGAAGCTAGAAGACTTTGCAGACAAGTACTGTATTATTCAATGTATAAGACGTGTATAAGACGCACTCCCCTCCCACTCAGAAAAAAGGGGGTGAAAATGTCTGTGCATCTTATACAGCGAATGTTGCCCCACCCACCAGCCATTTACTGGCCTCCGCATGCCCTGTTTTGAGGCCTTTCTCAGGCCTTTTTTTTGCCAATTTTGGGGGCTTTTTTGGCCTGTTTTTTCAAATATAAGCCTCAAAAATGGGCCAAGAAAGCTCCAAAAATGGGCCAGAAAAAGCCCCCCAAATAGGCCAAAAGGACTCAAAAATGGGATGAAAAAAGCCTCAAAAACAGGTTGAAAAAACCCTAAAAATGGGCCCAAAAAAGCCTCAAAAACAGGCTGAAATGGGCCCCGAAAACAGGCCAAAAAAGCCCCGAAAAAAAGCCCCGAAAAAAAGCCTGAAAATGGGCCCCACAGAGGCCAAAATTTTTTTTTGTTGTTTTCCTCTTCTAAATCTAGGTACGTCTTATACTCAGGTGTGTCTTATACTCGGGTGTGTCATACATACTGAAAAATATGGTATTCATCTTTTTAAGAGTTTTGAAATGCTGATGTGCTGCTTGTGATAGTTCATATGAACTAGTGTTCACCTGTGGAAATTAACATGGCACGGTACTCTCTGAACTCTGAACTCTGAACTGTTTATTCATCTTGGTCTTTGACATCTCAAGATGATGCTGTTCTATACTTTGTGGCCACTATTTTACGTGTATCTGTGCCTGTGGTCCATACTTTTGTGTGTGTGCTTTTGAGTGCTTGCATTCCTGTATTTCTGAACCAAGAGCATAGTGGTATTCTTATTTAAGATTTCATTTATTTTGTATGTTCCTTTGTCATTTGCGTTGTACCAGAGATAGAGGGTAGATCTTGACTTATGACCACAGTTCAGCCCCAAATTTATGTTGCTAAGGGAGAAGTTTGTTAAGTGAGTTTTGTCCCGTTTTACCACTTTTCTTGCCACCTTTGTTTAAAAAAATCTCTGTGGTAGTTAAAATTAGTAACGGGGTTGTGAAGTGTCAGAAGGTCACAAAAGGGGATCACGTGACCCTGGAGCACTGCAACCGTTGTAAATGTGAGTCGATTGTCAAGCCTCTGAATATGAACCATGTGACCATGAGGATGCTGCAGTGATCGGAAGTGTGAAAAATGGTCCTAAGTCATTTTTTTCAGTGCTGCTTGTAACTTCGGTCACTAAGTGAACCATTTTAAGTTAAGTTACCTGTATTTTAAGAACAGGCAGCAAAATCTTTCTATGACATGAATTCTATTTTCACTGAGCTCTTGACCAGATGTTAAACAGATTATTCTTCCTTCTTGCAGAAAAGGAAATGTGCTTCTTACTTATCCTATCTAGTTATTGATGGGGTGTATATTCACCAAGTGGGGATGCAATGGCCCAGTGGCTGAGACACTGAATTTGTTGATCAGAAAGGTTGGCAGTTCGGTGGTTCGAATCCTAGTGCCACATAACGGAGTGAGCTCCCATTACTTGCTCCAACTTCTGCCAACCTAGCAGTTCAAAAACATGTAAAAAATGCAAGTAGAAATATAGGGACCATCTTGGTGGGAAGGTAAACAGTGATCCATGTTCCTTTGGCATTTAGTCATGCCGGTCAAATGACCACGGAATTGTCAGCAGACAGCACTGGCTCTTTGGCTAAGAAACGGAGATGAGCACCACCCCCTAGAGTTGGGAACAACTAGTACATATGTGCAAGGAGAACCTTTACCTTTACCTGTACATTCCCCAAAATGACTGTGGGCTGAAGAGTAGGCAAGCAGGAATGCAAAATGCTAAATATAGTAACGAGCCTTGCTAGTCTCCTGTTTTCATTCTGTTACCTTGAGTTGGTGAGGCAGTAAATAGCAAATGTCTCTAGCTAGGGAAGAATGCAAGCTAATTTGGTGCCTGACACAATATACAGGGTGAAGAATCAGTGACGAGATAGCCACAGGATAACATATACTGTTCCATGTAAATGTACTCTTCTCTTTAATCCCTTTTCTTCTCCTTTGGTTTCTCCCACTGCTTCTTTTCCCTTTGATTGGCACATATCTAAATATCTGTCTAAAAGTAAGGTGTGCAGCTGTGATCAACCAAGAAAGCTGTTTGCTTTTGGTCTGATATGATGCTCCCTTCTCTTTCGAAATCATGATAGATGGATTGATTTCAAAACTCCAGCATCAGCAGCTGTCATTCGCTCTGCAGTCCATGCTACTCTGATTTCCCAAATATTTCCCAAAGATGCAGTAGATGGAGTTTTTTTGTGTTTTTTTTTTAAAAAGCATTGCAGAAGAAGCTTTCTGCGCTTAATATGTTGCCGGGAACCAGAGCAATTTAATGAAATATCATCTGCAGTTTTCTGAAGGAAGCAAATCTTGGCTGTGAAATATCAGCTATCTTTTCATGCTTTTTATAAATCTGAACTTCCTCCACCCCCACCAAAAAAAAGTTACCCTTTTTCCTCTCTTAATACTGCTTTTAGTGCTTTGTCCTTTCAATAAAGCTTTGACTCCTCTTCTTATTTTCCAAACTCACCCATCAATCTCTCCATTATATTCCAGAGTAATTTTCGAGAAAGCGATGACCACTTGATCTGTCGCCCCATTACAAGGCTGCATTGTATTTTTGTGAGTTTGCTTGGCACATTTACTTTTTATTTCCAAAATCTTTTTTTTTCTCCTTCCCTCATTCTTTATTTAAAACTTTCTTCCATGCTGGTTTTACTTTAACCCAGGGGTCCCCAATCCCTGGTTTGTGGACTGGCATTGGTCCCTGGCATGCCAACATTTGGGCTGCACAAACAAGGGAAGCCCCATCTGTGGCATTTACAGCACTGCAAAATCATGCCCTCTCCAGTCCACGGACAAACCTTTCTCCATGGACCGGGTCCCTGGTTCCCAAAGGTTGAGGGCCATTGCTTTAACAGAGCCATAGGTTATCATTTGTCTCACCAGTGACCCTTTAGAATGGTTCTGAAGTTCTACAGCTTAAAGAAGCACAATACAGGAGACTGGCAGCAGTAGTGGGATGCAACTGGTTTTACTACATTTTTTTTTACTACCGGTTTGGTGCGCGTGCTCCATCTGCGGTGCTGCGCAGCTTCTAAACTGCAAGTATTGAACTTACCAGAGGTAGGCCAGGTGAGTAGGAAGGCTGCGGAGGTGTGGAAAACAGCTATTCCATGTGATTTAGCTGAGCTACAAAGAAAAGAAGGGTATATAGGAGAGGATAGGGCAGAGGAACGCGGATGGGGCCAAATCTCGTCGCTACTACCGGTTCACTGAACACCACCACTGACTGGCAACCATTCATTTAGCAACTGTACAGAATGACAATGGAACTTACTCATTTATTTAGCATATGGCGCACCATACTAGCAGTATATATTAACATTTCATTTATATTAGTAAAACACAATAAAATATAAATGTTCCAAAGATGTTCAAATGTTCAAAAATGTTCAAATACCAATGTCTAGGCCATCTAACCATTGAAACTCCAGCTTACAATCAGCCACAGTGTGATCTAGTTTGACATAGGAAACCCAGTTTACACTGAGTGGAGGATACTGTGCCCCATTTATATAGAGAGTCCCAGTAGATGCCATGTGAGGTGTGAATCCTATTCAGGATTGCCCATATCACAGTAGCTCATAGCCTGGCACCTTTTTTTAATGGGGTCATTTATATGTCTTCCTATGTCTGGGTGTTAAGTGGCCCATTTGGCGCTCCATTGGGAATCAGCATTAAAGTTGTTGGGCAGATGTTGTACAAGTGCCAGTGGAGATTTCCTGGATTTGAGTCTTCCAACTGATAAATGAAGAAGTTCAGCATGCACTGGTATGAGATAGACTAGACTAGACTAGACTAGACTAGAATAGAATAGAATAGAATAAATAGAATAGAATAACAGAGTTGGAAGGGACCTGGAGGTCTTCTAGTCTACCCCCTGCTCAGGCAGGAAACCCTATACCATTTCAGACAAATGGCTGTCCAATCTCTTCTTTAAAACTTCCAGAACTGGAGTGCTCACAGCTTCTGGAGGCAAGTTGTTCCACTGATTGATTGTTTATCTAAGGAAAATTCTCCTTAGTTCTAGGTTGCTTCCCTCCTTGATTAATTTCCACCCATTGCTTCTTGTCCTACCCTCAGGTCAGTGGTGAAATTCATCCAGATCGCACCACATCGCCCAAACTGGTAATGGCGATTTGAAATTGGCCCCGCCCACCCGCCCCTGCCCTTATTCTTCCTTATACGAGCTTTGGGTTTGTTTGTTTTTTGTTTCTTCCCTTAACCAGCTGTTTGGCGCATCTACGGAGCCCTCCTGATGATCCCTACTGCCTCTAGTGCCTCTAAAAGCAGTTTAAAGAGCTGTGCTGCCATGCATTTGGCGTGCATCCATGCGCACCGAACCGGTAGCAAAACCGGTCGGATTCCACCCCTGCCTCAGGTGCTTTGGAGAATAACTTTAGTCCCTCTTCTTTGTGTCAGCTACTTAGATATTGGATCACTGTTATCATGTCACCTGTAGTCCTTCTTTTCATTAAACTAGATATAACCAATTCCAGCAACCATTCTTTATATGTTTTAGCCTCCAAGTCCCCTAATCATCTTTGGTTGCTCTTCTCCACATTCAGTTGCTCATAATTTTTCTGCTTTTTCTCACATGTTCATCCAACTTCACACCATATGTGGCAAGTTGCCTTCTAAGGTTAACCCACTTGGGAGAGAGACATTTCAGGAATTTTAAAAGGCGAAATGGTTATCTTAAATCCCAATAGTTAAGATTTTACTTTTGCCATTTTCACAATAAAAAAAACAACTCTCCAGAAATATATTAAAAAGAGGCTGAGGAAGCTGGTCTCATTCATATAAGGTGGAGATGAAAGTTACAAACAGAAAATATCAGGCACTGGGTATTTTGTCAAACTACACATTTTGCACCCTGATACATAGCATTGCTCTTAAAAATATGATTACCTACTAGCTAGAAAGCTTCTCTTTGATTCTAGGCCATTTATTGTATCTATTCAATTGATTTTCTTGTGAAGCTCCATTCCACTTGTTACCAGATTCTTTATTCTCCAGCCTGCCTTAACAGGCCCTAGAAGATTCAGCTGACATTCCTTCACACAATAAGATCCAACACATTAGTGCGAGACCTCAGCACAGTGCAATTTTCACATTATAACTTTGTACATTATTCCTTCCTGTATGACTCGCCTCTTTTCAAAAGACTGTTATAGAAATCGTTTCAGAAGCATTAAGTGGCAGAAGCTACTCACCCACCAGCTCTAGCTCTTTACAAAAAATAAAATAAAATTCTAAGCAAATTAACAATCATGTATATTCAAACCCTATCGTATCTATTCAAATTAACCCAATCATAGCTATTCAAATAAAACACATAACCTTCATAACCTTCTTCAGTCCTTTAGTCTACGGTATTTTCTCCCTACTGTCAATTTTAAAATGCATCTTCTCAGAAGAGAGTTCTCTAGCTGTGTGCTTAGACTGCATTCCTTCCATAATAATTTAAATGTTGGTGTTAGATCTAGGATGGTATAATGATTAAGAAGTTGGACTGGAGCAGGGACACCCAAACTAAAGCCCACCCTAAACCATAAGCAAGCTCAGAGAGCACCAAGCTCCCCTCATTTCAACCCTGATCTACAAATATTCTCCTTTATTAGTACATCCTTATTCCTTCTATGAACAGAAATACCTCTTGTTTGATTGTTGTCTAGGCTGTGTTTCTTCCTTCTCTCTCTCAAGGTTATTTTCATAGCCCATTACAGTCTGCTGCCATGGTGAATAACCTAGAAATTGTTTCATTACTTTCAATGGCCTGAAGTAACCCCGATTTCTTCCGGGTTTATTAAAAAGATAGTTCCAATAAACTAGCAGGAGGCACTTGGATTCACAGAAATTCAAAAAGCCAACATGATGGCCCCATCCTGTGTCTTGTTTGATCCCCTAGCCACCGAATGAGTCTAAGGGTTAGCAGGGCATCATTTCTTGCTCTCCAGAGCAATTTTCTTAAGCTATATGCCAAGTCATGCGTTTCAGGTTTGATCGTCACAGTTTATCCTCGGAAAGTTTTCCATTCTCTCCTCTTGCCGGCTGCCTTGTATTGGATAATTAGAATTATTGGCAGCAATAATCAGTAATGCTACAGATGCACTTTTGCCAAACTCCACCGAGATTGCAGTTCCAATTCTTAAGTGACTGAAGGTAATTGAATGAGTGTGCTTTCCTGTGGATGGCTTGTCAGCCAAGCTGCTATGCTGCTTGCTTTGTGTTTTGACTTGTTTTAAATATTCATATAGAGATCCTGAATATATATATTTTTTTCTGGGATTCAGCAGGTTGCTTTCACTGCAGGTAGGCATATTTCAAGTCGTGTGTTTTCATCTGTAGCTATTAAGGTACTCAAACCAACACAAAAGAAAGAAGGTTGGGGGAGGGCCCGAGTTTCATGTTTTAATTCAAAATGTGAAAAATAACAAAAAAAAATTCTCATTTTAATGGTGCATGTATGTGACATTAACCTTGATAAGACAAAGTTTTGTTTTAAGACTTTGGGAGACTGCAGGTCAGATCTTCAGAATAAATCCACAACTATCTGGATGACTGAGAATCTCTACACACTTTTAGTTATACAATTTGGGATGAACACCCTCTGAATGGTGTGGGAGTCGGAATGGATTTCCAGAGGAAAAATTGCAGACTACAGGAACCAGGAGCATCGCTCAGGTGACCCTGAGGACACAGATAAACCTCCAAGTGCTTCAATGACCCCCTAAAAGGATGCTAATGACCAGCTGTCTGCAAGGAACATGTGTCAACTCCTGAAGCTTTCCTGACTTGCTCCCAAGTTGGCAGGGGGATGGGAAATCGCACCTCGCAGCTGCACCAAGAAATTCACACCCCAGTCAAAACAAAATACATCCTAGATTCAGATTCAGATTTTATTTGTCACATACATGATCATACATGATACAATATGCAGTGAAATGCTTTGTATAACCGCTTTATATTAAAGAAGAAATCCACGAATTAGATTACTAATTTTACACTTTTACACTGTTTTACAAATTTTCCAAATGTCAATAATTTTTTAAATTGAAAAAAAGATTCAAACTGAATTTTCAGTTGATTTTACAATTTAAGTCCTGGGAGAGCAAGGGGAGTGGGATGTCTGATGTCCCCACGGCTACTCACACACAGCAGTCTTTGCTGTGGGTCCGCTCCTAGCTGCCTCTGTCAGCCTGGATAGCTGGGGCTGCCTCCTGGTGCTGCTGTCGATGGCCTGGTTTCCCAAGGCTTCTCTTTTGGCACTGCTACTCTGGCATTCCTGGCTGTTTGGGCCGGTCCTGGCACTTCTGCTCTGGCGGATGGTGGCTTGTAGTAAAACCTTGCCTCTGCACTCCGTTCTGTCCCAGCCTGACCTGGTAGGGCCCGTCGGTTGTTTCCTGTTTTCTATGCCCAACGTTCATTCTCCTCCTCCTCCTCTGTTCGCCATTCTCCTCTGCTCCCGGGCTTCTTTGTCTTTGTTCCTTTGTGCTCTTTGTTTGTTTGATGGTTTCTTTGTGCACTTTCGTCCCTGCTCTTTCTCCCGATCCAGCCAGCTTGGCTTCGGGACCGGAGCTGCTCCAGGTTGTTCAGATTAATTAATCTGAGTATAGGTTGAGTTTGAATTTAAATCCAATCCTTTTGATTTGGCCAGAAAGCTGTTAATTTGGCCAAAAGCAAGATAGGATCGGAGCGGTCTCGAAGGCAGCCTGTTTCGCTGGCGCCATCTTCAGGCCTAGCTGCCTGAAGTCAAGGCCATCTCCATGGAGACCAGCAAAGGCTGAGGGGAGTCACTTTTAAGACCCGCAAAATTGCTTTGTTGGGGAATGTGACTGGTGACACAACCTGGGGGGAGAGGGCAACAGGGTGAGAGGCAAGGCACGAACTGGGTGAAGTCAAAGCTGGCTTCACTTAGTTCGTGTCAACATGGCGCTCTTAATAAACGAATGGATTCTTCTTGCTAAATGGATTGAAGCTCTTGGTTTTTTTGGGCATTGGTCGGAACCCTGACAACATACATCCTTCCATTCCCCACTATCTTGTCAGAGCTGAAGAAGCTTCTTGGATGAGAAATCAAACATCTTCAAAAGAAAAAAACAAGAAAGTCCAGTTGCCTCTGAAAAAGCACCTGTGGGACAACCATGACCTGGATGACTGAGAATCTCTACAGACTTTTAACCAGAGATGTTGTTACATTAACATTCAACAACTGCCTAACTTCCATATCATTTAACCCCAAGCAAAATGTCTTCTAATTTGAATTAGCAATGGGTTTAAATAACTGGGCATAAGGGGGAGAATGTTTGCTCACACGGCTAGTGGGCAGTCAACGTTTTTCTTTAACTCTGTTGTTGCTTGTACAAAGGATTCAACTTACTTGCCCAAGTTTGTGATAAAAATAAAGTGTTTCCCCTGTCCAGTTGTTTCTGACTCCAGGGTGGTGGTGCTCATCTCCGTTTCTTAGCTGAGGGAGCCAGCATTGTCTGAAGATCTTTTCCATGATCATGTGGCCAGCATGACTAATATGCTGATGCACACAGAACACTGCTACCTTCCCACCGAAGTGGTACCTATTAATCTTTGCATGCTTTCAAACTGCTAGGTGGGCAAAAGCTGGGGCAAGTAACGGGCGCTCAACCCACCACATGGTGCCTGGGTCTTGAACCTGGGCTTTCAGCTTTCCAGCTGATAAGCTCAGTATCTTTAACTGCTGAGCCATTGCACCCCCTGAGTCTGTGATACTTCTGCAAATTCATAGCTTAGTAAACTTTTAGTATAGTCAAGAAAAGCCAGGAAGGTTACAATTTCCTGCCAGATCCTGTGGGGAGAACCTGACACAGTTTTTTTCAGGCACTGTCTAACATCCATAACAAGTGTTGTTTCTTTTGCAGTGGGCCTTTATGGTAGCACAAGCTAACTGCAGAGTTGAGATAGGCCTTTTTTTGATTGTGCCCTTGACAAGGTATCAGTTATTTATGTGTTTATTTGGAGGCTGCTGAACTCAAAATCACTCTGGGTGACTTAGACTAAAAATGAAAAAACAGTATAAGAAAACCAGTAAAAAAAATTCCTCTGTACAACCATGTTCCCTCAAAAAAATTACCTCACCCATAGGCTTAAAAGAACATCTACACCCTTAGATTTATATGCCAGCTTTCATATAGGAATTCAAGGTGGCATGCATAGCATTCCTTCCAATAGAAGAGTATGCAGTATATGTAGTTCAGGCTTGAACGGTGGAGTCTTTAGTGCTCTCTGATTATTTCATTGTAGACATTTGGTTACCCAACTACATAACTTCATCATTTCTAATGAGTGTGCAGTTTGCTCCCTGTTTATATACAGTAGCTTGCCCTGCCAGTGATCATGAGGCTTTCTCCTTGGTAGTTCCTTGATTGGATGCTTGTTTGTTTGTTTGATGTTAATCCCTGCTTATCTGGGTGTTTGGCTGATGGAGATGATGTGTTCTGATCTTTTTGTTTCTGTCTTAGCCTTTTTAAATGGTGGGCAAATGTGATTTAAACGTTTGTGTCTACTTAAACGAATGTGGCAAGAATGTATGTGTCTACTGTACTGATCACTGATTTGTCTGAATGCCAAGCTTGCAGGAATTCTTTAGCATTTTGGGATTTGGCTTGGCCTAGGATGCTCAGTTTCTCAGTTCTAGTGTGGTTATCCATGAGTTGTGAAATTAAGGAGCACTCCTTCCTCCTGTGAGAAAGGCTGGGCTGAGAGATGATACTCATTCAAAAGTCACCTACTGAGTTCCTCTGATTCAAACCAGCCAGTTCTCTGGGTGCTATGATTTGGATCTCCCAACCATATAAAAACAGCACCCGTAAAGGCAACATTGCCACTATGTGTTAAACAGAACTTTGTGACATAAGCTAAGTGCAGGGCTCTGGAAGCCAGAAAATAAAAAGATTTAAAACATGCTGAGACAATCCTGTAACTCAATTTATAATTTATTGAGATATGGGCATACACTGCCAGGAAGGGGAAAGAGCTTATTCCAGTGGCATTCAATTGGCAAACTAATCGTCAGGCAATAACCTTTAAAGCTGCAGATGGGGTTCAAAGCAGGGCACTTGAAAGCAGCTTAAATATAGGTTAGGGAGACTCAGAAATGTGGAATTTAGAGCTAAATTTCTACTTGGAGAAAATCTGAACTTGAATAGAGGGAAAATTAGAAGATAGAAGAGACTGAAATTATACCTTTCCTGAATCTGCATTTGGGCTCAGAAAGATTTTGCAATAGCTAAGGCTGGGCACAATGCCTAGGAAACAAGAAAGGGGATTGGTTGGAAGTGTGACTAGCAACATAAGCACAGCAGCAATCATGAGGAAGAAGCAGTGAGGTTTAGCATCTTATATTTATTTAGATGATTTATCAAAACCGCCCATTTTACCCAGTGACTCTGGGTGGCGTTCAAGGACTGAGAGCACAAAAACCACAACACAGAGACCCTGGCCTGCACCCAAGGATAAAACAATGGTCTCTCTCATGAAAACAAACAACTGAACAACTCTTCCCAATCTGTTTTAGTTCCACCTGGAATTCTCAAGGGAATCTCAGGGTTTTCCTGGTATGACAACCCCATTGGAAATTCTCTTCCCTGGAAAATTGTACTTTACTTTTTTTAAAGTAAATTGTACTTTACTTAATTGTACTTTATTTACTTTTACAATTGTAGGAAGTTAGCACCCACCCTTCTCCTAGGAGAATGAAATATTCTGGGAAATAATAGAAAATAATAGAAAAACAGAATAGTATATTTTCCCTAAAGCAGAAACATGTTTCTAAAGACAAACTCAGAGCCTCAACTCTTTTGCCCCCCCCCCCACTGCCTCCCCAGCATCTGGAAGACAAAGCTAGCTTTATTTACAACACAAAAGACCTTCACCCTCAGAACATGATTACTCAACTCACCACATGGCACAAACAAAGCCCAAAAGTTTTAACCAAATTTGAATCATGACCCATGGCCACATGGGAGTCTGACAACCAATCAGGCTACTTGCCCTTGCCACAGGAACAGGAAGCAAGGTCATAGCCCAACACAGGGTATAAATCTATCCCTCTCTCTCTCACCTGCGTGCCCTTTTTGCCCAGGACCTCAAACCACGTGGACCTGTTCACCAATAAACCATTTTTCCAAATAGCCTCCATGTTTCCAGTGTCTTTATCCCCACTTGGAACTGAACCCAGATGGACATTTCTTCCAACACATTAAAGCAACTATATGTTTAACAATAGAAATCATTATTTTTAGTTCTGGCTGGAACTTAAGGGTTGTTTTTTTTTTTTTTTTGAGAGGGGGTTGAAAGTATCTTTCCTGGTGCTGGTAGAAATCTCCTTATTGCTAGCCTTGCTTGGATCTTTGATTCTGATTAATGGGCCAGCTTTTCATGACAGGAGCTATTCGGTCTACTTTTTTTCCTATATGCCCAAATCTCAGTGAGACCGTTTTAAGAAGCGGATTCTCCTTTGATCTGGAAAAAGGTGAGGAATTGCTTCATTCCATAATATTTATTAAATTTCAGACAGGACAAAGTACAAGGTGTGGTTCACACTGCAATGTGGAAAAAGTTGTAACACTTGCAGTGCTATGTTACAACACAGAACTATTTGTGCACGTAGTCCTCGACTTACAATCATAATTGAGCCCAAAATCAATATAGTTAGGTGAGACAATTTTGCCCTGTTCTATAACCTTTCTAGCCTCAGTTGTTAAGTGACTCACTGCAGTTGCTAAGTTAGTAACCTGCTTGTTAAATACGTCTAGCTTCCCCATTGATTTTGCTTATCAGAAGGTCACAAAAGGTGATCACATGACTTTGGGACACAGCAACGGTCGTAAGTATGAACTAGTTGCCAAGTGTCTGAATTTTGGTCACATGATCATGGGGACGCTGGAAAGGTTGTATGTGTGAAAAATGGCCATAAGTCACTTTTTTCAGTACCCTAAGCAAACTTGTAAATCAAGGACTACCTATATTTTCAACATCAAAGGCAATCCATAAATCAAATAATCTCTTTTGAAATAGCATGATGTGATGTCCATGTAGTCATTTTCTACTCTTCACTCCCTGGTGACTGTTTATAAGGCAAAATAAGTCTCAACGGAAATTTCTCATTTATATCACAAATGATCAAAATGTAGCTTCTCAGCATTTGGGCTAAGATCAAGTGTGTGAAGCTTTAGACATGTCAGGTTTATTGGTCTCTGCCACAACTACCCACAACCTTTTATTGAACTGCATGGAAAATTCACTAGCCAGCCTAGCTTAGTGAAAAACAGCATCTGCAATGAGATCTAAAAATCTATTCATTCAAAGTTCCGTTTGTTGATATCCTCAACAATTAATGATTGAGCAAAGCTCAGTTCTTCATTTTCTCATTTACTTCGGAAATGAATGTGCATCATTAATCCATCTATTGTGTAACTCTTAAAGTCTATTCATTCCCACACAATGGAGAGAATGTAACATGACATGCACAGAAAGATGTATGAACGAGACAGTCTGAGAGACAATATCTTCTGCTTAACATAATTACATAGCAGAAAGATAAGGGTAGACAGCAGATTTCCTTCCATTAATGCATCATTTCTAGCTACCTGATACTCAATATTACTAGTCTCAGATGATTACCACCACTGTCATGCATATATTCACTTTTGGTTATTCTAAATCAGTGTTTCTGAAATTTGGCAACTTTAAGATGTGTGGATTTCAATTCCCAGAATTCCCCCCAACCAGCATGATTGGCTGAAGAATTCTGGGACTTTTCCACACATCTTAAAGCTACAAGTTTGAGAAACACTGCTTTAAATCATGGGTATCAAATTTGATTGTGTCATGTGACATATCACGACATATTGTGATGGTTTTTTGCCTGGGGTGGGTGTGGTCTGCGCATGACTTATCCAGCCCATGGGCTGCTAGTTTGACAGGGCTGCTCTAAATGATAATAAACAAATGGAATAAAGTAAATCTAAAAATTTTACTTCATATTTTGCTCTTATAGTTCTTCATTTGTTTTTCTTTTTCTTTTGCCTGTCTCTAGATTATTCTGATTATCTTTGTCATTAAAGGATAAAAATAAAAATATACAATCTGACAATCTGACTTTGAGGACATTGTCGTTTCTGTCTAAACTGAGTGAATAGCAGAGAACCCTGGAAATTCTAAACTATGCCACTTATGTCTATGTAAAATATGGCTGTTCAGATAAGTCCTCATTCAAATTTATCCAATGTTGTTTTCCATTACAGTTTTGTGTTGCTAATCACCTGGAAACATGTAGCTGCCATCTGGATCAAATATTCTGAATTATACATAGGAATCTGTCCATTTCTGTCCATTTCTTTTAAATTAATGAAATGAAATTATTTTCTCTGGGATGCTTTTTAAATGTTAACGTTTCATGGGAGCTGTAAATAAATTATTTGATTTGATGTATATATTTTGTGTAATCTTAGTCACCAGTCAAACTAGGAAAACAAGAAGGAGAAAACTGACTAACAGTTCCTAAAATGTCATACTAAGTGTTTGTTTTCTGACCTTGTAAACAGAAACATTTGTAGAGTGACATTTAATCACTTAAATCAGCAAGGGACAATTTCCAAAACAACTCACTTGAGAAAATCATTGAATGTTGTAGATTAAGGGGTGATCAGGATGTTGCAGAGCTTCTACAAGTTGTACTGTTGAATCTATTATATAAAAATCATTAAGAAGCTTTATTTACAGAAACATTTGTAAATCTTTATGCCTGCCTATATGACCTATTCACTTTCCCCCCCAACGGTTTGTGGTTTTTTTGCCTCTATATACTGTAGAAGGATGCACCCATATTTACTAGAGAAAGAGAGAGATGATTAGAGAGAGAGAGAGAGAGAGACAGACAGATAGACAGACCGGCAGACAGACAGAGTAGGTAGGTAGGTATGTAGGTAGGTAGATAGGAGGTGGAAGGATGGAGATGGAGATGGAGATGGAGGATAAAAATATCCTGTGGATTTTACTCTGCTAGTTGTTGCCGACTCCAGGGAGTGGTGCTCATATGCATTTCAAGACCATCGAACCAGCACATTTCTGTCATCTGGCCAGCATGACATCATGGAGTGCTGTTACCTTCCCACCAAAGTGGTATCTATTTATCTACTTGCATTTGCATGCTTTCAAATTGCTAGGTTGGCAGGAGCTAGAGAGAGGATGAGAGCTCACCCTGTCACACGGTGCTCGGGTCTTGAATTTGCATGTTAACTAATGTGTAAATGAGGTTTCCAGATTAACTTTCAAATGCTAAAGTATATCCCTCCCTCCTTCCCTTCCCTTCCCTTACCGTCCCTTCCTTCCTTCCTTCTTTTTGTCTTCAAGTCATTGTTAATTCTTGATTGCCTGGACAAAATCCCTTCAGTTTTCTTGGCAAGGTCTTTCAGAAATAGTTTGACTTCTTGACTTCTTCCTTGGGCTGAGAGAGAGGGACTGGCCAAAGTTCACCCATCTGGCTTCATTCTGAAGACAGGACTAGAATTCACAGTTTGCCAATTTCTAGCCTGGTTATCTTGATCATTCCACCATGCTGGGTCTCAGAACTGAATTAGTCCAGGTTTAAAAATCCTGTCAGTCATTAACTGTAGATGGCAAAGCATTTGTTTGCCAATAGTAATTGTGACTAAAAGATTTTAAATGGGTCATAACCCATATTTTCTATATTTTAAGTTTGTGCATCTCTGAAAAAGAAGAAGAAAAATGTCTAATGGCTTTAAGAAACTTGCTAACCTTGAAGGGAAAGTTAATTCTGTAAAATATTTTAATTTGATTACCTTATCACTTCTTGAACACCAAAGAATATTGTGGAAAGGAAGAGGATTTTAAATGCACCAAGCTTTATATAATAAAGTGGTAGGAAAAGTAAAGAATATCTTTTTCAACCTTCTAGCTGTCAAAAATAGATGATGAATCTAACATGAATTATGTAGTTTCAGTAAAACAGATCATCTGAAAAAGCCTTCAGCTCAAAAATATATTGGACTAGTAGTCATGAAGTTGTTCTAAATGATCAGGAGTAAGAAGCAATGCAAAGCTGGGCAACTTTATGGGCAACACCAGATTATTCTGGTGAATCCCCTACCTACAAAGAATTATCTGAAATATTGCCATCTAGTTGCACCTTATTTTCCATGGTTGCTCCTACTTTATGGGACATGCTCTTCCCAGCAATCTGGCAGATCCCCACCATCTTTGGCTTCTGGAAAGCCATCAAGACTTTGCTCTTCAACTGGGACTTTATCCTGCAGATGTAATGGTTTGTTAGGATGTCCTTGAGAGAAAGAAAAAGGCACTGGTCAAATAAGAGACAGTCTAGCCCACAGAAGAAATGGGAATGTGGCAAACATCCAAGAAGGAATCCTCTCTAGTTTTGGGGATATGAAATGTACTTTCAGACTTGCAAAATTCTGTTACTGTAATCTTAAAGGTAGTTCTCATGGTTGGTAGGTTTTGTCTGGACTGCCACAAAGGGCTGACATAGGGTGGTTTTGGGGACCACCTGGGGAGTTTAATTGAGCCACAGGGCATTTAGGTTTTTGTCATAAGGTTTTTGAAGTTTTATTGTTGCAGTGAAGTACCTAGTGTTACTTTAATATATGTTTAAAATAAATATATTTTAAAGGGTCTTGCCCAAATAGATGTGAAAGCAATGAAGTGGCACAGGTTTAGTTATGCCTTTGTGAACATGGATATACAATTGTTATACCCCAAAAAATGCTTGGAGTGTGAAGGATCTGGACAAGCCCAACATGAGTGAGATTCCATCTTCAAGTTGAACGCAATTTGTGGCTATCGCCTGGGCACATCCTCACAGTTTTACGGGCTGCCTTATAACTAAGGGTTACCACTGATTAGTAATCTAATAATTCTAATGACAACCTTGAGGGAACATATGTGCAGATGTCACTGTCACCTCAGCAGGCTTTCAAGGTCATGGAAACTTCCTCAGGAAACACCCAATGTCTGTGAGGTACCACCCAATGTCTTTGGAAGACCTCAAAGGGAGGTGATTGACTATTTCTGTGCTTCTCTATCTTACCTATAGAGTGCCAACTTCTCTGTATAATGAAGCAAACAACTTAGCAATTCAATTTTCAATTTCAAAATTTATTGGTCACATACACAATCATACATGGTACGATATGCAGTGAAATGCTTATGCAACCGCAGGTAAGTTAAGGTAGGAAGGGAGGGTTAGGGGTAGTTGGGAAGGTGGGAATTAGATGCAGTCATGGATCTTGGAAGGAAGGGTTAGAGGTAGTTGGGAAGGTGAGAATTAGATGCAGTCATGGGTCTTATAGTCCTGAGTATTCTTGTGGTACGTTGCCTGGAATCTTATAGTCCTGAGTGTTCTTGTGGTACGTTGCCTGGAAGTCTTTGGCCCTCCCGGCAGCCTCCGATGTTGTTTCAGCTGCCTGGGGGGCCTCAGCAGCACCCGGAAGTCTTCAGGCTGCTTCCGGAAGGTCAGCAGCTCCCAGAAGTCCCAGAAGTCTTCGGGCCTTCCCAGCAGCCTCCTGGAAGTTTTCGGGCCTTCTGGGCAGCCTCCGATGTTTCAGATGTTTTTCAGCTGCCTGGGAGGCCTCGGCGGCTCCCGAAAATCCTCGTGTCGCTCTGGTAAGCCTCCACCATCTCTCTGGCTGTCTGTGGGGCCTCGGTAGCACTCTGGCAACCCTCGATGTGCTGGCTGCTTAGGCGGCCTCAGGAGCTCCATTGCATCGCTGCGCCTCTCTTCGGGCCTACGGGATTTTTTTGATGATCTTCTTACCATCTTTCTGTTGTTCTTCTAGCCGCCTGTGCTCCATGTATGGTTCAGAACTGGTTTCCTGGGGTTTAGAAATGGTTTGTGGTTGGTTTTCTATAATCTATAGGATTGGGGTCGGAGCAGCCGCCACGGCTGCCTGTCTCACCGGCGCCATCTTGGATTGCAAGCATGTAAACATGAGTGTTACAATATGTGCAGGGTTCTCTCTTGCTTTCAGGGGCCCATCTTTATTCAGCTGAATAAACATGTTGAGGCAAATACATAGACTCTGTCTTTATTTCTACCCAACACCACCTGAGACCTGCAAAATTGCTTTCTTCAAGGATGTTTTTCTACTTCTCCATCTGTTCTACCATCCTGGTAGAACTATTTCTCAGTAGGTTTTTTTTTCCTAAGATCCTGATTTTGTGTCTGAATTGCCACTTGCTGTGACATATCCACCCTCTCATAAACATAATAATGGAATTTGAATGGAGAGAAATTAATCAGGAAAAATATTTAGGCATTGTGTTAGCTAGATCAAACTTAGTGCATTTCAGAGTGTGGCAGTGCTGAAGAAGAAAAAGAGTAAAAAAAAAACCTAGATTCCAAGCTGGGATTTATGAATGTTAAGTAACATTGTGTATGTAGTAATGGTTATATATTAAAGCGGGAACAAACCCTGAGCTCTTTTCCTGATTCTTTTGTAGAAGGGACCCCAGCTATCTGTGTACATAATTAAAAAAGAAATTCAGAAATGTTTTACAAAAATGAAATCAATAGAGTAATTTTTCAAAATAATATATGTGGCTGTGGGAGATATTTCTTTTCTAAATGTTAATTGCTAAATGGAGTGGGAGGAATTTTACTGAGTTTACATTGGGGAAAGGGAGAGATAAACTTGCCTTTCTAGCAGTGTAATGATGATGACTGCTATATTTCTTTCCCATCCTGATGTGTCTAGAATTTTAACTTTCAATGACATAACTGCTTCTTAGATTGCTAGGCTCTGAGAAACTGTTGAAACTAGTAGAACACACCTGAGGAAACAGCGATAAAAGCAGCCACAGAATATCTGGTTTGAGAATAAAATATGTATGAACTGGATGGTATCTTGACCAGCAATAATACACTGAGTTAAAAATACTGTAAATCCCTTTTGATGGGAAGTTTTGTTGAAAGAAATAAAAGCTGAATTGATAATTTATGATTCTGGGGGTTAACTGAGTTAAACAGGGAGGGGAAAATAAGATGGCAGTTACCTGATAGAGAGAAAGACAGACATCTTCATTCTATGTTTTATTTTTCCTTCCATCCTTCCTTCCCTTTTTTGTTTTTTGTTTTTTTCTTTCTTTTTTCATCTTGTATCTTTTTCAACTTTTTATACTTTTATTGTAATAAAGGTATAAAAAGTTTAAAAAGATACAAGATAAAAAAAGAAAATATACCATTCTAATAACAATGTTTTTTTAAAAAAAGTAAATTCCTTTTTAAAAAAATTGAGATTCCAGCTAGCCATACCATTCAATACAGAGTTAGATATCAGGGAATTCAGTCCAGCAGAAACTATATTGTCTGATGGTTAGCAATGCAATGAGATACAGGTTCTAACTTAGTAAATGTTTATTTAGACTTATGCTTAGAAATCCAATGGAATTTATTAAACTGAGAGTGGGCAGCACTTATAATCTGTGCAGTATATTTAGGGTTAAAATGAGACTATTTAGGGTGGACCTAATTTTAGGCTAAAGGCAGTGGTGGGATTCAAATAATTTAACAACAGGTTCTATGGGTGTGACTGGGTGGGCATGGCTAGGTGGTCATGTGACTGGGTGGGCGTGGCCAACTCGACATAATTTCTTTGCTCTAATTACTGTTTTAAGTAAAAAAAGAAATACCAAAAGATAATTTATTTTATGCATTTAATACTTAAATAAGAATAAGAGACACAGAAAACTAGATTTTGTTACAAGAGTTTTACAACATGAATGAAAAACTATACAAAACTATACAAATTTTACAACATGAATAAAAACTATACACAATTACACAAGTTTTGGGGCAAGGCAGAGGCAGGGCCAGCCAGAAATTTAACAGAGGTGCCCCGAACTCCCTGAATCCCACCACTGGCTAAAAGCCATTCAGATCTCTGGCTTTACAAATGGAATCTCCTGTGTTGGATGTAAATAGACAAGCACATTGCAAACAAATCTATGTGAGTTTCAATAAAAAAAATCTCAATGATATAAATAACACACATGAATTTAATATTTGTACCAAGCAACCGCTTGTAGCACATCATTTATTTCTGGAACTTAGAGAGGGCCTCATCACTCAGGAGTGATGGAGCGAAGCAGAACCACAAATGAGTAATGAAAGGCCATCAAAAGAAATAAATAAGGGATCCAAAACCTAGCCTGGTGAATAGGCTTTCTTTATGCAACACCAATTTTAGCCAGCATTGATTGCCTGTTAATATTTTACACTAAATGTTAAATTAATACAGGAGCTGGCTTGTGACTTAGCTGTAGAAGCTTTTCTGATATTTAGCTTACCAGCAATAGAAAAAAACTTAGTTAATGAGATTACATGTCACCCAGAGAGGGAAACAGGTAATTTTAGCTTCTGGGCCCAACCAACTTATTAATTAATTAAATTTATTGAGTATTTATTTACTTTATTACCATAGAGTAATTCTGGGCAGCTTACAGTTACATATACAGTTAAAACATAAAAAATATAAAAAATGTTCCTTTATGGCTCTTTTAATGGTCATATACTGTATATTATTTCTACAGTGTAGCACACAATTCACATTTTTTTTAACTGAATACTTTCCTGTGGTTGCAGTTATACAGGGTAAGAATGAATAACCAACTGGCAAGAAACTAAAAATCAATATTTGCGATTGCAGAAGGGTTTATTTAGTTTTCTCTTTCATTCTTCCTTTTTAATGAGGTCCTTTTTTATTGCAGGATAAGAAATGCTTGTTATTGTTTGTTAGGTAATGCTTCCCAAAATGTCCTCTTGTGTAACACTGTGAAATGATAAATATCTCTTATTCATAATTGCCCCTTCTGTGGCCGTTTGGGCATATCCACAGGTGGCAATTGTGGCAAAGAATACTTTTTGCATGATTAAGGCTATGGAACCACAGGTTCACACCCTTCCTGATTTACACAGGCTTTGGTTACATCCTCTCTGGACTGCAAGGTACCCTATGTAGTTAACTTTAAATAGTAGCTGGAAAGTGCTATGATTACAAAGCATAACAGCTAGGCTCCTGACCAATAGAGTGTAAAGTGAAATGGTTTATATTTGAAGCTGTCATCGAGAGCTAGTTTGTTATAGCAGTTAAGGCATCAGGTTAGAAAATGGGAGACCATGAGTTCTAATCCCACTTTAGGCACAAAGTCAGTTGAGTGATTTTTGTTCTGACCCAGGCTTCCTAAAATCACAAAGCAGACTCCTTGTCCTGACAAAACCCCTTTTTTATTAAGCTAATGTGATTTCCTCTCATTCACGTCCAGCAAAGTCCTGGCAAACAAGCCTTTCAAGGATGAATTTACAATTAGGGATCTTATCAGGCTTGGAGAGCTGCCAGGCCAATATCTTCCAAACACAATGCTGTACAAGAAAGTACTTGGCATGGAGTCTCTGAGAGTCATGAACAAACATTCACACTAATTAAGCGAACTAATTGTCTCCTGCAAATTCCACTCCCCTTTCACTCCTCTTTATTCCCTGTGGGAAGGATCATTCACCGTCCACCTGTGCCTTTACTCCTGAGTTTGCCCTTGTTTCTTAACTGTTCCCTTCTCCTGGCAGCTCTGTGCATGCGCACATCAGGAACAGGCTCCAACTGTTCTTCCGCCCCACTGATCTCTGACTCCAAAGGCAGCCGATCATTGTCAGGCGGCCTTGGTCTCATCTCTGCCTCGGATGCAGAGCACACTTTTCCCAGACTCGAGGACTGGCCCATGTTCCTCCCCAACCTCCTCACTGTCTGAGTCTACAACCAGCTCCGCTGGCCACTGGTAGGCTACAACAACTTTGGGCCAGTCATTTTCTCTCAGCCCTAGGAAGTAGGCAAGGACACACCATTTCCAAAATCTTGTCAAGAAAAGTACAGGGATTTGTTGAGACAGTTGCTAGGAATCAAGATTGAGTTTGTTGTGCGCGTGCGCGCACGCGCGCACACACAAAACTGGCAGCCAGTGGTTCTCCAAGCATAATTTCTATTGCTGGTGTTGGCCTCTCCTGGTACATGCCGGTCTGATCATCACCTGATCATCATAAGATCAAGACAGACTCTGAAGCAAATCCCTCTCCCTATCAGAAGCAATCTAGAATCTAAAGAATCTTATCACCTGTATTGCTTCTAGGCTAAATATGCGCTGTTTCCACTGTCTCACCTTAGAAAACATATAGATACCTTCCATTGGCTTGGCTTTAAGTTGTGAATCGGGTTTTGTCTTGGTATCATTTATTTTTTCAATTTCTACTTGTCTTGCAATTGCAATTCTGGATGGCAAATATAAGCTTAGTCTTTTGCCTTGTATTTTCTTTAAAAAATATTTATTAGAGTTCTGGGTGCTCATCTCAGAAAAAAGGTGGATTATAAATGAAGTAAATGGATGAGTAGTAAGGCCTTAGTAAAGCCACACCTGGAATACTGCATCCAGTGTTGGTCACCACATTACAAAAAAAAAAAATGTTAAAGCATTGGAAAAAAGTGCAAAGAAAGCAACTAAGATGATTAAAGACCTGGAGCTTAAAACATATGAAGAACGGTTGCATGATTTGGATTTGGCTAGTCTACAGCAGGGGTGTCAAACTCATGGCTTGCAGGCCGGATGCATCACATGCTGGCCATGCCCATCTCCATTTTAGTGAAGGGGGGAAGTTACAATACATCATGTGACGACAACATGTCATTGCAAGTTTTGGTCTAGAGAAAAGAAAGGCTATGGTTGATATGATAGCAGTATTCCAGTATTTGAGAGGTTGCCACAAAGAGGAGGGGGTTCAATTTATTTTCCAAAGCACCAGAAGGCAAGATAAGAAGCAATGGATGGAGACTAATCAAGGAGAGAAGCAACCTTAGGCTAGGCTAGGCTAGGCTAGGCTAGGCTAGGCTAGGCTAGGCTAGTCTAGACTAGACTAGACTAGACTAGACTAGACTAGACTAG
>JAEANM010001030.1:0-30225 GCA_017656035.1 Myanophis thanlyinensis
TTTTAGTGCACGCCGGAAGGTCCGTAGGTCTGCAATGGTCCGGATCTCCGGGGGCAATTTGTTCCAGAGGGAGGGTGCAATTTTAAAAATTACATTTTAAAAATGTAATCAAAGAGGAAACTCATTTTCCAGAGAAATATTGCCTGCGTACACATACAGAACTTCCTAGTCTGCTATCTTCTAATTGTGCTGATGGGAATGAAATAGAGAGACCAAGATACCATGGCAGCTCCTAACCAAACATGGAGATGAAACAAGTATTGGTTCTTCCCTTGACTAACTCATGATGCTTTCATAGCAATATATACCACCCCTTAGTGCTTTATAACACCCCCTGTGCAGTTTACAAATGTCAGTATATTGCCCCCAAGAGTCTGGGTCCTCATTTTATTGATCTTGGAAGGATGGAAGGCTGAGTCAACCTTCAGCCTGTCAGAATCTGTGGTCAGAGTTAGCCTACAATACTGCATTCCAACTACTGGGTCACCAGGGATTCATTCATGTTTGAGAAAGAAATACCTTTGTCTACTGTTGATCTAACTTAGCAGGATACCCTTCTTATCCTGGTGCCATCCAGATGTGTTGAGTACATTCCCACCAACTCTAAACTGAGTTACTCAGATATTCCAGTTACTGTAGTTCACCATATCAAGTCAGGCTCCCTGGAACCCTTCCCCAATCTGGTGGCGTCCAGGAAACAATAGCTGGGGCATGCATTTAAAAGGCTCCAAGTTGGGAAAACCTTTGTGCAGGTTCTGCCACATTGCTCAGATCTCCCCAATTCTCACATTATTATTCTTCAGGGAACCCCAAGTCCTGAATGCTTCTTGCTTCCTTCATACTCACCTTATATATTACTGGTGTGAACCAGGCTGGCATGAAGACTAAATTGCACAACCTCATTGTTGGGCAGTGCTGATCAAAGCTCACTAGAAGGGCCACATCCCCAAGCTTGCCCTTTCCCATGATTTCCACAGGAGCCTTGAGAAAGATTTCACTCTGTTCCTCATACATTCCCGGAAGCAGGACAATCCGGTCATACATGCTGGCCGAAAGCAAGGCACTCCTTAGATTGTCAAACTCGCAGCCAGGCCCAACGCAAAGAACCCGCCTGTCCTTTTTTCTCCTGAATAAGTAGAAGCAGTTGGAGGACTCCAGATCGTGGCTGTTTTTGGTCCAGGTTTTAGAAGAGAGATAATGCTGCTTCAAAGCTTCTCTCCATGACCAAGGCTCCACGCCAGGCTGGTTAGGCCAGTTTGGATGCCGGCATTCAATGCAACCAAGGCACAGCTGTCTCCACCGAGTATTGTCCAAGCTGAGAATGAGCTCATACCAGGCTCGGCACACCAAGCTGCAGCGGCCAAGATCAGGAAGATGCAAGTAGGATAGTATTAAGCGCCACAGTTCTAGTGGGAGCCCATTGATCTCCATAATCACCTAGGAATAGCGGGACAGAAAAACAAAGATTTAAGAGGTCATCATCTGCCTTCTGTGCATCATGGTTTGGATTTAACTGACCACTATGGGAGTTGAGATATACCCATCAAGACAATGCATCCATTTTCTTCTTTTCTCTACTTATTTGACTCAACAGCAAGTTGTACTAGAGCAGTGTTTCTCAACCTTGGTGACTTTAAGATGTTTGGACTTCAACTCCCAGCAAAGCTGGCTGGGGAATTCTGGGAGTTGAAGTCCAAGCAAAGCTGGCTGGGGAATTCTGGGAGTTGAAGTCCAAGCAAAGCTGGCTGGGGAATTCTGGGAGTTGAAGTCCAAGCAAAGCTGGCTGGGGAATTCTGGGAGTTGAGGTCCAAGCAAAGCTGGCTGGGAATTCTGGGAGTTGAGGTCCAAACATCTTAAAGTCACCAAGATTGAGAAACACTGTACTAGAGGATTAGATGAAGGAACAAACCAGAAGGTAAATTCATAACTTGTAGGAAAAGGAAGCAGAAAATTATAATAGTAATTGACGTTCCAGTCACAGTTAGGACAGGGGAAAGCTTACCAGATAATTTGTGGTAGATTATAAAGGATTTCTAATCTTTTGTAGCTTGACAATGGCTGAATAAAACCAAAAGCTTAAAAAAAAAAACCTCAAGCATGCACCATTGTGTGTTAATCACTTAACCTCTGTGTTTCTTGTCTATGTTAACAGAAGTATGAAACAGTAGTTTCAACTAGGTCTTTGCAGTCTTGATGAGCATTTCCTGATCTACAGTAATTCAGATCTTGAATTCTATTTGCATATATTTTGGGGTGTACCTCCAATGGCCTCACAGCTGCATGACTCCAACTTTATCCACACAGAGCCAAGGGATGGAAGCTTTACAGGGGGAGATATAAACCTTAAATAAGGAATGTCGTGACTACGAGAACTAGTAAGCACTGAAACAATCTGTCTCCTGAAACCAAGAATGTGCCATTACTGGAAGTTTTCATGAAAAGATTCCATGACCATTTTTCCAGCATGGTATGAGGATTCCTGTGCTGGATGGAGAGCTGGACTAGAAGAGCTACAAACTCCCTTCCAAATTTACAACTCTGTGAACTTTGCCACATAGTCCCTTTACAAATACTTTTTATACTATAAATCTGAACAGAAGAGAAGGGGAAATATTAAACACCTAGGAAGTAACTCATCTCCATTTAATCACATTTATGTCCTGGTTCTAGTTTCCCTTTGCTTAAAAAAGATTGTGCTCTCCTACCACGTTGGCTTACAACTGGCCAAAGCCTTTGAAATAGTCATGTGCTGCTTTTAATTCTTTATAAAATAGTGGTGCTTCACATGCACTGACAAGCTATGTAAAACACCAGTTTCGAACGCTCTGTACAATCATAATATAAATATGCAGGCTATCCACCATTTTGGACTGGCTCCAAATGGTTAAACTAAATAAACTGTCCAGGACAGTTTCTAATTAAACTAGTCACCAAGATATTTAGATGTTTGTTTGCTCAAAGACAAATTCTACAACAGGCAAAAATTAAATTAGAAAGGGTTTTTTTCCATCCTTAGGTCACTTATGTACAGCCTATAAATGCTCTTTAAAACAGTATTGGCATAAAATGGGAGGTATGAAGTTCACACAGATTGATCATACATATAACCCCCTTGAATTATGCAGCATATACAATTGCTGCTGGCAGAATTGCATGTGCCATATTAAATATATTTGATTTTGCACGGTATGACATACATTTGAATTAGTATGTTTGTTTTTTATCTCTTTATCTTTTATTCAAAGATCTAGTCAGTACTGGTATAAGAAGGGTGGACCAGATGGTAGACCTGTTTTAAATTAAGAAGATTTGTTCCTGTAACTGTGGGACTGAAACTAAAAAACCCAACAACCTTGTGGAATAAATATACCTTCAAAGGCAATTTGTGATTTTGCACATTATAAATAGTAACAGCAAACCATTGTGCAAAGAATATGCTGTTAAACCGTTTATGACTCAGCCACAAGGAGATAAATGGAGCTCAATAAATAGAAGCATATATAAAGCACACTCAACTGTGGAGAAAATCCCTACCTGGTCAGATTCTGATTTAATTTAAAAAATAGTATAGTAGTACAAATGTGTCGACTTTATATATTTACCTTTAGGCAAACTTGTCATTGCAACTGTATTGTACATAAACACAAACCTTTCATATGATACATACATACATATGTACATACAGTACATACATACATCAGTTAACGTATATAAATGACAAATTTTATTTTTCATATTTATTATTTTGTGGGGCTGAGTTACTAGCTGTCCAGAGCTGGATCTGGCGCAAGTTGGACACATCTGCTTAAGAGATTAACTTTTTAAGTTATCTTCCAGAAAAAATATATAAAATGTTACACACTCATATACACCATGCTTTTTATTGCTAACCATATGGAACAAGCTCCCTCCCGCCTCCCCGCGATTCTCAGCGCTAGTCATCTTCCAAAAAGTAGTTAAAACATGGCTCTTCTTAAGATAAAGATGCTTTGTCTCCATCTGTTTGGCAGTATGCTATTTTAATTCTGTATGGTTTTTCATAAGAGCTATAATGAGTTTCTTAACCACTTAGAGAAGTGTGCTGTTGTAGCAGCATCTACAATAATAGTTGCAATGGAAATAAAAAGTTAATAAATAAAATGCACATTCAGTTCAAAATAAGCTTTCTCTTGCATTCTGTCTAACAATCCCAGTCCCAGCTACAGGTAACCCTCTATTTATAACCACAAATCTAGCTCAAAATTTCTGTTGCTAAGAAGACAATTATTAAGTTAAAAACCACCCCATTTTATGGCCTTTCTTGCCACAATGGTTAAGTGGACTACTGCAGTTGTTAAGTTAGTAACACGGTTGTTAAGTGAATCTGGCTTCCCCATTGACTTTTGCTTCTCAGAAAGCCACAAAAGTTGATCACATGACCCTGGTACAGTGCAATAAATAAATAAATGTCATAAATATGAGTTAGTTGACAAACATCTGAATTTTGATCAGTTGAACATGGGGATGCTGTAATGCTCATAAGTGTGAGAAATGATCATAGGTTATTTTTTTTCAGTGCCGTTGCAATTCTGAACAGTCACTAAATGAATGGTTGCAAGTTGAAGACTACCTGTAATTGTTTATCTAGGTAATTTTCTTCAGCCACTTGTCTGACTACTTTTCTTCTGCAAAAGTGCTCTTAGGGCAGAATTCATATTAATCCGTAGATATTTCAGACCACAATTCCCATTAGGCTTGCTTGGATTCTGGGGAATTACCATCTAACCAAACTGGGGAATATTGAGGTGAAAAAGGTCTGCTTTTCAGAGTACACACACACACACACACACACACACTAGCATTTCTAAGCTTTGGATTCAGTTTTATATTATGGTGATTTTTGTATTTGAGGTTTCTGGCAAACTTGACACTTGGCTGTTTAAAAAGCCCAGATGGAATGAAGCAGCTCTGCTACAGATGAGGCAGTAGTAATATTGGATGGACAATAGCTAGGAATTTTTTTGCCAGATTGCCCTGTACATGAGAGAACCCACAAATCTTTTTGACATACAGTGTGCCTTCTCTTCTAAGGAGTTTTGTGCAGAAGAAACATGGTGTAAAGACCTGAAAAGGTTATGCAGAATTAAACAATACCTTTCCCTTTCACAGAACAGAACAGAAGAGGGACAAAAGCTTTTTTTAACATACACATGAGACTTGAAGGAGAGAGGATACAAGCTGACCAAAATAATGGTTTTTATATAATTAGACCATATATTAAACAAGTGGCTTCTAATAGTTATCAGGATCTAATGTGCAGCTAGAGAATTTGCTTGGATGCCATGTCCAAGAAATTAATCAGAGCAGAGGAAATAAAATGCTGCTACACCCATAAATTCAAAAGGATTCCCTATCCCACCCCATCTCTCCCTTTCACCAAACATCATCCATATTTACAGATTTGGATGGTACACCGAAAGAGGTAAATTCATCCACCAACAACTGTTCTACTGACAAAAGGTAACGTACAAGATTATTAACTTCTACTTTATCACACAAACTATTTATTATAAAATGCTGAAAGTATCACTTTGTTATGTTCGTTGGGTTTTTAAACCAATCCAGGGAAACTACACACTCTTGCAGCCTCCAGATCTACTCAAGGGCATCTTAACTTCAAACAGATCTACAGAATGAATTCAACCCCTGCATGCTTAGACCCTGAGATTCAGATCTGCTTGAGCAAAAGACCACCAGAGTAGTGGAGAGAGGGGGTGGGGGGTAGGCAGAAGGTCCCAGAAAAAATTATTCTGCATTGCCCATTCTTAAAAATATTTTTTTCTGCCATTCAGGAGTAGGTAAAAGCCAGCCTCCCAAAGTTTTGTGGCACAATTATTATGGAATAAATAAGGTGCTTTTTGACCGGAGTCTACCTCCTGCTCCCATCCCATACACAACTGCAAGAAAGCTTTAACCCGGCATTAATCCAAAACAATTAACACACCCAGGATATCAACTAACAGGAACCTCTTAAGTAAAGTATACATATACTCTGCAAGCCTATCCTTAGGCAAGTTTAATCAAAGTCTCACTCTCTTCCATGGGACTTACAGATGAGCGAGCATAGCCACAAACCGATCCCGATCACAAGTCTGCGGAGCTCGCCTTCTTTTATGGATCAGGGGGAATCCACTGCCTCGCCTTCCCACAGCATCCTACCCACTCCGCTCACGTCTATTAGAGTGCGAGCGTGAAGGAAAACACCCGGGGACGGGAGCCACTCCCCTTGCTCCAGCGCGCACGGGCGTTCAGATCATAGAGATCTTCCAAGGCAAGGAAGGCGGAGGAAAAAGGGAGATCATCCCCCTCAGTAGCTCTAGCACTGTGATCACATGATCTCTGGGGTCCCGAAGAGGCCCACCAGATGGCAGTAAAACCTAAACTTTGGGGGGTTTCAGCCCCAGGCGAAAAACTCCTGGAAGTCTCTCTGCTTCCAAGTAAACATGCATTGAGATGTGCTGAAGGGATTTAGCTTTAAGTTAGAAAATATTTACAAAGTTGAAAAGCTGCTCAGTTTAAAGTTACACAGTACCAGTAGAACTGGAACAGTATTTTGACAGTGGCCAGATAGGTGCAATAGATGACATAAAGACATGCGCTTTTCTATCAATAAGCTGACATTTTTTTAGGGGAGTCCATCTTTCCTGGTATTTTTGTTTGTTTTATACAAGCAGTAATTATAATTTTGTTTCAACTTAACTTTGTTTCTTAGAAAAATGTTTTAACTTTAACACTGAGAAAGATTACTTGATTAGAATCTCTCACTTGCATTTGTTTTTGTTTGATTTGATTATATGCCATCAAGTTGGTGTTGACCTTAGTTACTCATTTTTATATTAAACTAATACAATGCATTTCGTACTTATGAGCCTTTTAAGTATCAGTGTGTCTGCAGACACATACTTCACAGGCAAAACTTCCTTTGAACATTAATCTAAACTCTTTAAATATTTTTAAAACTAAAAGAGATATATCTTAAATAAGAAACTGCTATAATATAAACCAACAACATTCAGTCACATCTTTATTTCCAAGATTACTCCAGAGCCTCACTTGAGCCCTGTGGCATTCTTATAAAGTAAACACTGTGAGTGCCTGGAATGCAGCGCTTAGTTAGAAATGTTCCTGCTCAAAGACAATGAGGAAAAAATACGATGAAAATGCAAGCATCAGACTTCAAGCACAGCAACAGACTTGGATTTTCTGAAATCTCCACCAACATTCATCAACAGTAGAATCTCTTTTGGGAAAGCAAATTAGCAGTATAATTACCATAATATAATAAAATTAGTTTTTATTATAACTTTGTTGTACGTATCTTTATGATTTATAGTTTGTTTCCTAGTATGATTTGATTGCTTATTTAGTACCCTATGACTATCACTAAGTGTTGTATCTTATGATTCTTGAAGAACGTACTATTTTTTATGTACACTGAGAGCATATGCACCAAGGACAAATTCCTTGTGTGTCCAATCACACTTGGCCAATAAATAATTCTATTCTATTCTATTCTATTTAAAATTAGTTACCATTTTGTATATCTCCTCCAAACAGAATATAGTATACTTCGTTTAAATAACCATTTTCAAGGAAATACAGTAATTCAAATAATCTAAAGACATTACTGAAAATTAGCATAGAGCAGGGTTCCCAAACTGTCAGGTATACCTCCCTTGTGGTGGTGCAGAGTCCCGGTGAGGTGAAAATAATCTTTTAGTTATAAATTTTTACAGCTTCCCCAAAATTGAATTGCATATATTTTTATTGTTCATTTGTGTCCGTGTTGGTGTTTGTATTTTTAGGGGAGCAGTTAAGATTACAGTAAAGGAAGCAGTGATGGCCAAAAAAAAAAAAAAAAAAAGGAACCTCATGAAGGTTGTATTAAGGAAGGAACTAAGGAGATGCTACATCTATTTCAGTGTGGAGAACAGGATCCTCAAATTGTCCAAATAAGGACAATATCATGAAAAAATATGATTTATATCTTTTATGAAAACTGGCAAACTAGGCCCTCATCCAAATAACATTACTGCAAATTACTCATAAGTACAACAGAGAGCTAATATTCTGGCCTCTTTCATGCAAATCTGATTATAAACCACCCTGAAATCAAATTCGGGGATAACAGCCATCTACAAGAGAAGATAGGGAAAAGGTAACAATATTTAATGTTACATTACATACTTAGGAACTGTATTATAATCATGACCTATAAGATACATAAGAAGCTTATCTTTTTTTTTCATAAAAGAAGTAGGATCATTGGGCTACCCAATAGGCGTAGGGATATACACCCATGTACTCTTGGCTTACTTATGTTTGTTATGAAGTGGGATTTGCTGGGCGTTGTTTGTCTGATTGTATATGTGTATGCCAGAAATTTCCTCATGTGATTTTTTAAATAAACTTTGCTACTGTTTTCTGAGAAATATGCATTACAGTATTGTGTAAAGAGAAATGGGATTGGAGGATTTTGGGCTGAGACCTCTACCTTCCCTTCCCTCCTCTCCCCTCATGTGAAATAATAGCTGACATCTTTGAATTAAAAAATAATTATTATTTGCTTAGAAGTCAGAGATGGGCATTTACTTTATGGAAGCGAATCAGTATTTACAGTAATTCTTTTTTTAAAGTTTAAAAAATAGTATATACTATTTTGGGGTGATGTTATAGAAAGTAACATTCGGAGGTACATTTCTAGACACAGGATCCTCTAATAGTAGCTTTATTATTCATTGTTATAAGCCATTTCAAATAAATATTTTAAGGACACAATATTTTAGAAATCTTTCCTAACAAGCAAATAAGACACTTTATCTCTTTTCAGTCTCATAAATCATTTTTGTGTATTTATAATTTTTTCTTGTACAATCATTTCCTGAGCAACACATAAATACTGTAATGGATTCTGTAGTTGCATGGCTCTTTAAAAGCTAACATTGTTACAGTGACTGTGGTTGCTTGCATGTGCATCCATTTCAACAGATGCCTTGAACAAAGTGCCATCTGGGTGGACCAGGAGACCCTTAATTCTTTGTCTGACTGCTCTGCAGAAGTAGTGGAGCTATTTATCTATCTGATAAACACGAATCCACACCCAAACAGCCTTTTAAGAAGCTAACCAGCTAAAACTAACAGGGGTCCCCAAACTTTTAAAACTCATCCAACCCTTCATGAAGCTTTAGACTGTTAATTGACATTCAAATATTATATTTAATAAATAATTTAATAAATACTTTAATAGTACTACAAATAACAGTTTAAAAAAGTCTGGCTAGTGGATGTGGCAGTGCCTGGAGACAGCAGAAGAGAAGAGAAAGAACCGGAGAAGCTAACAAAATACAAAGACCTGCAAATAAAACTAGAACTGAAAAAAGAAAGCAAAGGTGGTGCCAATAGCAATAGGTGTCATGGGTGCATCTCCAAAACAACCAGAGCACCACTTGAACACCCATCGGCATTGACAAATTCACCATCAGTTAATTGCAAAAGGCAGCTTTACTCAGAACAGCTTATATCTGGGTACATCTAGCACCACAAAACGCCCACACCTGCCTATCCCAAATCCTTGGGAAGGGCTCGACAGGTGGATTAAAAACGCCAAATCCAGTCTGAACATCTGCTTGACTCTGTGATGGTGGACTCTTCGCTGGTGGCTGACCATCCATCCAACCTTGGGTAACACAAGCCTCCACCTGTAGCTATCTTTTCCCAAGATTTGGAAAGACTGGAGTGGAGTTTTGCAGACCCCAATTCACTGATTCTTGAAATGTTGAAATGGCAATAAAACCTACTTGACTTGACTTGACCTAATGACACTTCATCGTTTTATCGACCATTTAGTGACCCACCCTCTTTTGTCTCCTTTATTGACCCTTGAGAGCTCGATGCTGGTCATTGGAGAACTCCGTCCTGTAATCTGTCACTACTCCTTCCCCGCCCCACTTCATCCTTTCTCAAAGACAAAACTGGTGGGATTGAATTTTCTGTATTCGCCTTTAACCTTCTCCAGCAATCGCATCCTCCAATCAGGCAAAACAGGAAGCCCTTTCCTCCACTCCCTCCCCTTATACAGCCAAGGCATTCGCTAGAGCGGCCCCGACTCAGCCAGCCAGCCCGCCTTCTTCCTGAAAGGAGAAGCAGCCCAGCCCGTCTTCTTCCTCCGTTTGGAAAAAAAAAAAAAAAACTCTTTAAGCCGAAGCGCGAGCGGGCCACCCTCTCCCGCCCGCCCACCACCCGGCCTTCCGCGGAAGGCGAACGAGCGTGATTGGAGGGTGCCAGTCACGTGCCCTTCGCTCGGCGGCGTCATTCGTCTCTGCGGCGCGCGGGGGAGGGCGTGGCCAGAGGAGCTGATTTTTCCCCGGCCGGCCCGGGGTGCTTCCCTGTCAGTTGCAGGCCCGCGGCGCGTGGTTCGGGGTCTGCCTCTGCCTTGGGTTGCAACGTGCACGTGAGGAGCTGCGATGCCTCCGCCGCCGTGAAGGAAGCCCGCGCGGGTCAGTGAATTGGCGGGGATTGGCGAGGTGAGGAGGGGGCGGAAGGAGAGGAAAAGACGGCACGCGAGCAGGCAGGGCGGGCAAAATGGAGATGCGGAGGGGAAGGAAAGGAAAGGAAAGGAAAGGAGCGGCGGCGGCCCGGGTTGGTGTTGCAGGTGCTTGCGGCTGACCTCGGGGCAAAGGCAAGGAGAAGATAAGGGCGTTTCTGGTTGACCAGTCCCAGACTCTCTTAATATATTGACACCCCCACCACCCAAAAAAGAAGTCAGGATTGCATCCCGCTTTTTATAGTGGTGTTTCGCTTTATTTATTCATTCTTTTATTTTTTTATTTATTTTTTGCTGTCCTGAAGTGGTTCTCTTGGGTGTGGAAAGACGGTATAGGGTAAAAATGGGATGAACCTGGCCTGACTTATTTTGAAAAGCACGGCAGCGAAGTTAACAATGCGGCCCTCGAAACATTATTCAGTTCCATGGTAGGCTTAATTTTGTAGAAGCCGGGACACACCGTTGTATAAATACGTATGAGCTCCCAAAACGCCCCCCTCCCCCCAGTTTTCTGGGACCAAATCAAATGCATTTCTATTCAGTTGCAAAATGCTTCTTAAATTAGCCCAAATATGTGCATAATGTATATGGGATCTTAACTTTACCCGTTGAACCATAAGCATTAAAAAAAAACTTTTTTCCTGGTGTACAATTGATAATTTGATAAATAGATATATTTACCATGCTAAGTTGTAACGTTTTGAATTGCGGAGGATTGTTTATAGTAGGGGTTTTCATTTTCCTTTATAGGGCCTATTATATGTAACTAATTGGATGCTGTAATACAAAAGTAGGATGGCTATGGAAGAAATTGCACATTTGCATCCCAATACAATACTATATTGGACCAGTTTGCAAAAATATGCAAGATCTCAAAAGTTGTTCAGGTTTTATGATGGATAAACAGAAGCATAGTTCTAACATGGAGTTTAAATATTAGTATTTTTGTTTGGCATTGGGCACTAATAGTTGTACAATATACTTACAATTTTAAGCTGTGTGAAGCTTTAATATTTCATGGCCCAATCATATGTACTTCATCTTTACAATACTGAGATGTTACTGAGTTAATTTATAATATTGCAGTGACTGAGAATATTTTTGAAATTCCTGGAATACAAAGGTCTTTCTGAAAATATATTTGAAATATAAAGCATGTACAGTTTAAATAACCCATAACAAATAAATAGCAAATATCAGTATATATAACCATTCGCTTTAAATTTGCATCAAGAAGAAACATGCCAAATGTATTGATGAAAACAAAATTGCAAGTGTTTCTCTACCTGCTTTGCATGGGTTTATACTTGGAAGATGTATAGTGGGAAGCCAATATCATTGTGATGGAATATAAGCAGTGGGTGAAAACAGCAAGAAAAAACAATAGCTAAATATTAGATAATAAAAATCTGATTACCAGCTTGATTGCAGAGGCTGGATGGCCTTAGGTAAATGATACTGTAATTAGAATACTATTCAATTATGTAGCATTTAAAACCTCTTCAAATTGTAGAAATGTGATTTGGACTGTATTATGACTATATACTCTCATGAAAAATCTTTATCTCATCATGCTCAAGAAAGTTACAGGAAGTTTTTTCCCTACCCAAATAGTAGGGAAAGTTTACCATGGTGGCTGTAGAGAAGCTGATAGAATTTTTTATAAATGCAGATGGTGAATTGAGTAAATTCAGGCAAAAGCTAAAGTATAAATTATATATTCTTTAAATAAACAAATCATTATGAGCACCAGACAGCAGTAGAGCTAATTTTCTATGTCTTTGCTGTCATCTTCTCACCAATTGAATTTTTGCAGCCAAATAAAACAAGATTATTGATTCCTTTTTAGGCAGAACAGTTTGAAGACCTGCTCCAGAATGCTACTTACACTGAAAAAACCTTGTTTTGTATCATATAGGAAAGGTAATTATCTAATTTTCACTATGACAGCTTCCTTATAATAAAGTTTGCACACCAGTGTAGTCTATTGTTATCACACTTGTATTTTCATATAATTTTTATTAAGATTAAAATTTAAATTAAAAAAAATACAAACCACACCCAAAAAAAAGTAACCTCTACCCTCATGTGGACAAGTACAAACAATTTTGATAACTTATCTTCTCTTAAGCTGTTATTATCAGATGTTGGCAGGTGGTGCTGTCTGAGAAAAGCTTGGATAAACTAACATGCAGACTATGGTAGCCGTTAATGAATATGTGTCCCTGGTGTGGGGATAACAAGTTTTAATTGGCTGTAAACCGCCCTAGTCCTGAGGGAGAGGGGGCGGTATATAAATTAAATAAAATAAATAAGTAAATAATATTGTCCTGTCCTTACTAGTAGGTGTAAATCTTACTAAAGTCTCCACTGTTCTTTATGTTCGTTACATGGATGCAGTCCACATTATGCTGAGAAGTGAGGCATTGTGTTATCTGAATTTGGCTATATATTAGTAAGTCCATTTTCCTTCCCCTCTTGATAATTTATCAACATAGTGATAAATTATTACTGTATTTTGATACATCTTCAATATAGTCAGAACAGCGCTATCTCACTCACAATACAATTGTATTTCGCTGTTCATTTTTTTCTATTTAGTTGGTAGATTGTAATTGCTGGAAGTAGTATCTAATCTTTTACATATATTTGATTTCTATACTACCTTAACAGAGTAGAACAGTAAAGTATTCTATAAAGAATATGTAGTGCCTTCTAAGGAAGTGCAAAATTAAGGGAAAGAAATTAATAGAGTAAAGAACATTGTACTCCATCTGTACTTGTTTCTGGAACTTCAGCTCATTCCATCCTTCCTGTTAAGAGTAATATATGAGTTAAAGGATGGAATTTCCTCTGTTTCAAAAATCCAGCCTTGTATTTAGCTAGCTTCCAATTCCAAGTTTATTTACAATAAAATATTCCCATTATCTTTTTATTTTTTTTCCTAAATTAGCCTCTTCTAGTGGTAAACTGACATGGGATAAAACTTTTGTGTTCTGTTTTCTTGTTGAGTTGAAATTAGGGAATGAGAGACAGGGAGAAAGCTTCAGGACAATTCCAAAATGAAAACATGAAAATGAAAGCATGAAGAAATAGGTAACACATGGGTAAAAAGAAATGTAAGAGGAAGATTTAAAATGATTGCTGATGACCTGCTTTTGCTCAAACAGGAATATGGCTGGAAAGGCAGGTTTACAGGCAGATCAGTACTAGCAGACTTATGCAACAAATGTTAATTACTTAATAGAGAAAATAAAGGTAATTCAACCATAAAAAAAGCAAATCATTGGAATGCTTTGCACTTCAGACTACTGCATAATCTTTGCCAGATATAAATACCTGGTTACCATAACAGTTTTATTTATTGATATTGCAGATGATAAAGCTATACAGATAAGATAGGAAGACAAAACAGTTGTTGTTTGGCAGTAGGAAAAAATTAAGCTCCAGTTGATTTCCTTAAGATGTTCACATTCTAATGTCATGCCTTGCCTCAATAGAAGAAAATGGAGAATACAAGGAAAGCTGAGATTCCTTAAGATGTCCAGGACCTAGGTTGGATAGGTTTTAAAAGAAGAGGATAGCATTTCAAATTGATCTCAGAAATAAACTTCAAGGAATTTATTCCATTAGATATTATATGTTGTCAGCGATATCACCTAACTATGTTCTGTATTTAACTGCAGTTTCTCAATTGTCCTACACTGAAACAGTTTTTGCAGGACAATGAGCTAAACGTTTGTCATTTTTGTAATACTGTAATATAGCATATTATTAACTGGCTTCATCATTACAGATAGTTGTAATATGAATATCTTCATACTCAAAACACTAAAAATACTAGTGTTTCCGTTCTTGATTGATCCAGATATAATTGCTAAATATAATCGCTAAACAATGAGTAGAAAACCCATCGTAGTTGAGTCTGCCCTTTTCCTCATTACTAATCAGGACAATAGGGGCCTTAGTGGGAGAAGCATTACTCTGCAACTAAAGGGTCTCCATTTTCTTTTGACCATGGTGGTGAGAATTTAGGATGTCTTCATCCTTTTTTTAAAAAAAATTATATTTTTAAAAGAAAAAAAGTATAGGTATTTACTCAAGGTTGGGAAAGGAAAATCAGAAAATGAAACTGAGAACAAGAGTAAATTTGAAGCAATTTATCTATTTGTTTAGCTGAGCGAAGTGCAGAAAGATAGCAAAAAATAAAAAGCAACACCTGTGGAATTTCCCTTTAAAGGCTGTGCTGATATCTATTTCTCCATTGGACTTCATTTACTCCCTTCTTTTACATTGAATAATACGTATTAATGGTCCAGTTTTGGGTAGTGATTAAAACAGCAGACTAGAAGCTGGTCAACCATGAGTTTTAGTTCCACGCTAAGCACAAAGCTAACTAGGTGACTTTGGGCCAATATTCCTCAGCCCTAGGAAGAAGGCAATGGCAAGCCACTTGTAAAAGACCTTGCCAAGAAAACTGCAGGGACTAGTTCAGGCAGTTTGCCAGGAGTCAACTCTGACTCAGAGACACACAAAAAATAAAATAAAAGTAAGGAATTTGGGTAGACAGGATAAAACAAGTATTTGGCAAATTTAAATAAATACAGACTTAGCTACTAGCTATTGTTAAATCATATTTTAGTATAATGTATTTGATTGAATAAAATAAGTTGACAAAAAAGGAACACAAATTTGAATAAGGCAAAATAAAAGCAAACTAAAGCACATTTGACCCTTATTTTTATTTTATTTTTTTCTTTTATTTGGCTTGAAGTTTTTTAATTCTTCATTAAATGGAGAAAAATAAGTTCTTCTTTAGGCTGGTTAATTTTTTTAAGATACTGGAAATGTCAAGCGTGTCACTGCATCTATTATTTTATTTGAATTTAAGGGACAGGGTAACCTGTAGCTCTGGAAGTCGAAAGCTATTTTAATTTAATAAAATTTATTACTAGAGGGTACAGGGGACTTGTTGCTGGAATAAGGTATATTGTAAAATTCTGATATGCATTATATGTAAGATACTGTCTATATATTAATTCACTTGAGAAGACACTGAATAAAGAGAAACGGTACGTCCATTCGGAAGGAGTGTAGTATCAATTGGTTGGCTGAGATCCTGGAAATTAAATATTTTCAAATCTTGTTTAATACAATCTGTGAAAATATTTTCACAGTGCTTTATTTATTACAAGGAAAGCAGGAGTTGAAAATGTACTCTTAGTACTTTTGAAGTAGGATGTTCTCTGAAATTCAGCATAAAACATAGAGACCTTTCAGAAAAGTAATGAAGAGGCGAATTAAACCTCTTAATGTGGTTATTTTTTTAACCTGAAATGTAGGCCAGTAGATTTTGGCTTTGTTCAATCACCTTTTACTTCTTGTAGGAGAAGAGAATACCTATGTGAGAACACAACAAGCAGCATGGCGGATTCAGAAGACCTTTTGCTTAACAAGGCAAAGGCAGATCAAACTGCTAATTGCATTGTAAAAGTTAACTCAGGCAAACATTACATCTGTGGTTATTGTGCAGCCATTACAAACATTGCAATAACTTTTCCAATCCAGAAAGTCCTCTTTCGTCAACAGCTGTATGGGGTACGAACGAGAGATGCAATATGTCAGCTACAGAAAGATGGAATCAGAAATTTGTACCGAGGTATCCTTCCTCCCATGATGCAGAAGAGCACAACCTTGGCATTGATGTTTGGCCTGTATGAAGATTTGTCTTCCGTGCTCCTCAGACACATGAGTGCACCTGAAATCTTTGCCCGGAGCTTAGCAGCTGTGCTTGCTGGGACCACAGAAGCTGTCTTGACCCCTTTTGAGCGCGTGCAGACACTTCTGCAGGACTACAAACATCACGACAAGTTTACAAACACCTACCAAGCATTCAGAGTTCTTCGAGAGCATGGGGCCAGGGAATATTATCGGGGCTTGGTGCCAATCCTACTTCGGAACGGTCCTAGCAATGCTCTCTTTTTTGGCCTCCGAGGGCCCATCAAGCAGTGCCTGCCAGAAGCAACAACTTACAGTACTCACCTGATCAATGATTTTATATGTGGAGGGGTATTGGGTGCTATGTTGGGGTTTCTGTTTTTTCCTGTGAATGTTGTCAAAGCCCGCATGCAGTCACAGATTGGTGGGGAATTCCAGTCTTTTTCCACAGTCTTTATGAAGATTTGGCTGGAGCGTGACAGGAAACTGACACATCTCTTCCGAGGGGCCCATCTAAATTATCACCGGTCCCTGATTTCTTGGGGAATAATTAATGCAACTTATGAATTCTTACTTAAATTACTATAATTGGTTATTAATTTTCTCTCTTCGGTTGAGCATCGGACAATCCTGAACTGTCAGTTTCCAGGATATAATGAGAAAACACTCGCAAATATTTCTGACTCCATAACATTTGAGAAACTAAATTGCCAACAAATGGTGGTTTCAGTTGGTATGGATATCAGTTATTTAAACAGTGCCTAACTAGTTCAAAACATAATTGTATTCAATCTTGTTCTTGGCCTTCCAATCTATGGAGGTGGCAGCTGTATGAGTAAAACAATTAACTGAGAAGTTTCCTGAAATATAAAGCCAGTGGGTTGATTCACTCAAAACATAATAAACTAAATTTTATGCCGGCCTATGAAAATTTGCTCCAGGTCACCTTCAGCTTTATTCAACCAACACTCCTGGTGATCCAAAGAATGCACTTCGTAGAAATAGCAGAGCAAAAACAAACCCTGATATTTAATTTGTTGCTTGACCATTTGTAACAAATGGTAGCATTTTTTGTAATAAGTGGACCTTGAGTTTCCATGAAGCTTCATGTCCCCCCTCTTGTGTTTTTTTTATTATTATTATGAATATTATTATACTTTGAAAAGAGACTGCCAAATGTAGAAGAGAAAACTTGTTCTAAAACAGGTTCCAAGTAGTTTTGGGCACTACTGATGGCAAATGACATCTTGTCAACATTAATATTAAATTTTAGAAACTGGTGGATATCTCTCTACTGTTAAAAGTAGTGGGTGTTGACTATGGAGGAAAGAGTGAGAAAAGCACTGAAAAGCTTTAAAATGTTCTTCATCTTGCACTGTCACTGAATTTTTCAATGTCAGGTGTTTAAATTATTAATTTTGGTGAAATACTCTAATCCAGGGTGGTGGTTTCTTTTACACACGCAGAAACACTCTTTTCAGGTTTAGAAATTTTCATACAAATTTGGTAAACTAACCAAAAGTAAACAGGATAAAATACTATTTACTGGTATAGTACAATTGATTGAATTAGTTATACTCTATGTACATCAACCTACGGTCTAGTGAAGCAGAAGTTTTGCATACCAAAATGAAATGTTTATGCCATTTTTCACAGTATTTTACTCTGTTGAAAAAGAAATCACAGAGCTATTTCACACACCACTCAGGAGTGTTTATGTTAAGGATATATGAATTTGCCCTTTTCCTTTAATGTAGATTTGTCTTCATACAAGAAAATCTGTCATTCATCCATCCACTTTTAAAAAGTGACAAAATTGACTAAATCCCTCCTTTATATATAGCCTGTCCATTCTCAGTCTATGAACTCATGTGAAGGACCACGCATATATTAAAAAAGGGACAAAAAAAGTGCAAAAATTACATAGGGCTTTTGTGAATTTTTAATCATGCCAATAAACATATATGCATATGAAATAGTAAGCAATGGGTGAGTTAAGAGGAAATAATTCTGGCTGGAAGATTTTGTGCAAATAGGTAGTAATATTTCCTGTTTATGATTTATAGGAAAGCTCTCCCAAACTCTTGATTATTCTCCAAGTGTTAGAATTATTTTCTTAAAACTTAGATAACAGTAGTTTTGAGATGGTAGAGATTTTATTTTGCCTATTGTCCGTCCCCGTACAAAAATGCCCCAAATCAACTATTAATTAATCTTCTAGATTTCTTGATGCTCAAGATTCTTAGCTTCACAGTTGGATTGCCAAACACGAAATGAAAGAATGCTTACTATTTTGAATGTTGCGATTATAAATATATATAAGTATATCTCTCTATATATATACATATACATACACAAAATGTCTGTTGAATGTTTAACTGGTAAAATATAATTCTGCCAGAGGGATTTTTTTTGGGGTAATTTCCTTTGGTGGAATAAACACAAGTAAATCCAGTTTCCTGAAATGAATATTCTGTAATAGTGTTTTGTTTTTCCCTGACCATAAAGACTGGGAATATTTGTAGGCATGCCATAGTCATTTTCTGCCCTTTCTGTATGGCTTGGGGTCTTGGGCCAGTCTTCCTGCCTGGCCCAACAGAACCATAACCTTCAGTGGAATTGCAAAGAACATAATGAGGTCATGCATAAAACTAGTAGGGTTGCAAGAGCAGCATTTAAAAAAAAACCTGGATCAATGGATCCCCACCCCATCCCATGACTATTATGCTTCCAGTTGGGAGATATGAATTTTGATGTGTGTATGTTGACTCTGTATGTGTAGTATCAGTTCTACCCATTCATGCAACCATCCAAAACATTCTGTGGAGACCAGTGAACATCTCTGAGGAAAAAAATGCCTTCCTCTGCCTTAACAATAATATTTAATACTTAATCAAGAGGAAAGGAAAATGAGTGTTGAGTATTTATATTGCCTTCTTGTTTCTTAATAGGCTTACTTTGGATACATCTGCTATCTTATGGATGTCAAGTTGCGTGTAAAGCTCAGGCAAGTTACTTTATTAAAAAAAAGTTTCTCCTAGCAACACAAACATGAATTAAGTTGCTCATTAAGATGAACTACAGAGACTAGCATGGCTTTGAACTTTTGATTAAATTCAGCATTACGTGGAATAGGTTACTTCTGTATTCATGGTTTTAAGCATCACCTGATGGTAAAGTTAAGCAGTAAGATTGAAATGTTAGTAATAAAGTTACTGATTACCCTTTTAACTAGCCAATTAAAAAGAAAAAAGAATGCATAGTCTTCAAGAAAACATTCCAGAATTAATTTTGTTGGATAAAAATAGAATGCTATTTTGTCTAACAAGTGTAAAATGCATGCCATTGGCTCTGAGTTACACTGGAAGATGTTACATTGGTGTACTCCAGAGCTTGTATGCTTTGCTTTGTAATGCTTAGCTTATCTATATGTGGCTTTGACAAGGTTTAGAAATTAGGATTATCAGATTTGATGGTGACACAAAGAAGTGATATACCAAATAACTTGGGAACAGTACCAAGATTCAGGAAGATCTCAACATCAGTTTCAACAAGGACAAATGCAAAATCCTCCATTTTTGTGAGTAAAATCAAAAGCATATGTGTAGGATATGCAACAGCACAAATGAAAAGGAACTGTATGTCTTGGTGAATATCAAATGGGGCATGAACCAACACTGATATATCTGCCGACATGGTGCTAGCCTGAGTCAACAGAAGTAGATTGTCAAGTTAGTAATTTATTGATCCTCTATTCAGGTTGGTAAGACCATATCTGGATCATTGAGTCCAGTTCTCAGCACGGCATTTTGGGAAGGACAATGACAAGTTGAAGTGTGTTTTGAAGAAAATAACAAGATATTAAGAATCTTGGAAGAAAAAAGTTAGTTGGTAGTACTCAGAACGTTTAACCTGGAGAAGTTAAGATAGCTATTCATTCAAGTACAGGTGGTCCTTGTTTAATGACCACAACTGGGATTGGCAACTTTGTCATTGAGCAGAAGTGATTGCTAAGTAATGATTTTACTTCAGGTTTCCTTTGCATTACAGACAGAAGAAGGTTGTAAATGTGAGGACCAGTCACACACACTTACTTTTTTTTCACTGTTGCAACTGAATGGTTGCTGTACGAGGCAATCACTAAATAGGACTATCTGTATCTGAAGAACTTTCATGGAGAAGATAAAGTAGATTTCTTCAGCATTATTTCAGAAAATAGATACAAAATAGATTTTAATTAATAGAAAGCAGATTTTGATAAGTCATCAGGAAAAATTTCCTACCTTCAGCAGTGGGAGAGTCTGCTTCCAGAGATGGTAGACATTTTTTTTCTGGAAGTATTTCAACAGAGGCCGAAAAGCCATCTGAAAGTAGATGCTCTACTTGTGGATTGCTAAGCAAAGGGTTGAACTGGGAGCGTCTAGACTGAAGTGTATAGCTACCATATGAGACCACAAAAGGCCTGCATAAAACATACTGTAAACCTCTCAAAGGGAAGAATGATCTCTTCATCTTCAGGCTAATTGAACAGAGCAAACTGCTTATCTGCTGTCTGTGGGCCATTTCCTACTGATGAGTATTCTCAGCCATTCATGAGAGCAGAAAACTAGACTGGCATAAAATTTGCTCTTAACCCCCTTTGCTGATCCTAACTTGTCTCTATTGCCTCTTTCCAACTTGTTGCAATAATTTAACTTCCTTCCAGGTTAATGAATGAATAATGAGTGACAAAGCCTACTAAATTTTATACCAGAGTTTTTGAAACTGTTTCCCACAATATCCTCGGCTTCTTTGGGAAGCTAAGAGCATGTGCATGCCCACACACAAAAATTCACTCAGGTGCAGCCAGTTATCACTAGAGCATGGCCTCTTGATCAGAGTTCCTGGAATTTTTTTTTTAACTAACCAGTTCCACAGGCTGAAAATGTTTTGAAAACTCCTATTTTATAGCTCTTATAACTGCTCATGTATGACATTTAACATTTAAGCCTGTCCCAGAGCTGGGAAGGCAGTGCCAAGGGAATAAATTTAGCAACAATAAAAGACGTTATCATATGTGCGTCATAGTTCAGTACAAGCAGGGAAAGACTTGCTCCCTACATAATACTACAAACCATTGCTGAACAAGTCCTTGACTTACAACCATTCAGTGACTGTTCAAGTTACGACACTGAAAAAAAGTATGAGTTGTTCACACAACCAGTGCAACCTCCCCATGGTCGTGATCAAAATTCAGACCTTGGCAACTGGCATTTTATGACATTTGCATGGTCCCAGATCACATGATCCTCCTTTGCAACCTCCTGACAAGCAGTCAAAGCCAGATTCACTTAACAACTATTATTTTTTTAAAACTGCAGTGATTTACTTAACAGCTGTGGCAAGGAAAGTCATTAAATGGGGCATAACTCATTTAACTGTTTTGCTTAACAATATAAATTTTGGGCTCAATTGTGGTGCTAAGTCAAGGACTAATTGTAAAATTTCCCAATTTGATCTTAGCTGAAAATTTATTCTCTGTGGATAATTGAATTTCTGAGGAATGGACACCAATTTGGTTCTCGGAATAAGCATAGGAGAAAGTAAATTTCTTTTATTCTGCTTCTCAGTTGTTCTGCCACTTAGGACAATAAACAGGATTTGGGGATGTGTGAATTGCTTCAAACTAGAGAGAGGAGGAAAATACTCTCTGCCTGCATCCACTTTCAGTGAAGAAAACCTTATATGTAAAGAAGTACAGTAATAGAGCAGAATATTTATTCCATAAAGATACTCAATTTACAACCTTTTTTTTAGTAATCTAAATTACAATAGCATTGAAAAAAAGTGACTTACGACCTGTTTTCACACTTACAACCATTGCAGCATCCTTATGGTCACATGATTAAAATTCAGGCACTTGGCAACTGGCATGTATTTATGACAATTGTATTGTCATGAGATCATGGGATCACCATTTGTATCCTTTGCAGCCAGCTTCCAACAATTGAAGTCAATGGGGGAAGCCAGATTTCCTTAGCCACATTATTGACTTAACTATAGTGATTTGCTTAACAACAGTGGCAAAAAGGTCGTAAAATGAGGCACAACTCACTTCAGAACTTGCCTCACTTAGCAATGGAAATTTTGGGCTCAGTTGTGGCCATAAATCAATGTCATAAATACTGATATAGACAAGTTTCAAGGATGCCTCTGTCTCACTGAGAGGCCTATTATAAGACACACCTTGTGGGAATATTTCCAGGGAGAGCCACAATATAAATTTACCATTTACCACAAAGCAATAGGGTAAATACAATTAACTTGAATTAAATCAGGTTGGGAGAAAGGTTTAAAATTATAACCTTGAATTTTACTTTAACACTAGATCAATTTATTTTAACTCAATGCTCCTTTTCTTGTTCAAAAATCGCAGTTGAGTTGGAATCCAAGTAGAAGCAGCTGAATTAAAACCCAAATAAGCAATTGGGCTTATTTATTACATTTTCTACTCAATATACAAAAAAAAATATTTTTGCATGTTGGATAGAAAACATATATAGGAAAGTCTACTTGGGAACATTCCTTTATCTAATTTCATCTTCCTCCTTTTTGTACTAACTTCTTACCCAACCCAGGGGTATCAAATTGGTTTTTGGAGAGCAATCTTTTTTTCTTAAAAAAACAAAAGAAATGTATGTCATTGTGCAATTGAATCACTCCCTCTGTAGAGTTTAGTGCATGGGTGTCAAACTCACAATGCCACATTGCTATCGTGTTATATTGTGACATTTTTTCTCTTAGTGGAGCTGTGGTGGGCATAATCTGCACATGATGCATCCTGCGCTGCGGGCGGCCAGTTTGACAGCCCTGGAGTGGAATCTGATTGCATTTACTAGCTGGGGCATTCATTTCAGTAAACTGATTGGTTAATCGTGCTTGAATAATTGAATTCACAATATCAAGCTAAAGTAAAACAAATACTATGGTTACATACTATGTATGAATCCAGCTGTATATACAACAGGTGAATTTGAGTTTCTGAAGGAGAGAATTAAATACATAATCCTTCACACCGGTACCTGATATAGTATAGACCAGAAAAAATTTACAATTGAAACACTTAAAACTTGAAACATGTTAAAGATTATTTAAGTAGTTTTGAATGCTAATAGTTTCAAGTATCTAAAAGATACTTGAATATATCGATCTATATTACTGAAAGCTTTAGTCTGTCCAGTGTTAATTAAAAAAAAATCTAAAATGCAACTGCACATTAGTTATGAGTAACAAATTCAGAGTATGAATGTGAAGTGTTTATTAAGCAAGCAAGAGAAATTGTTCAAACATTTACATCACCCGTGTAAGAGTAAATACATTTCCTAGACAGTTCTTGTAGATGTATTTAAAATGTACACCTTTTATTATGAAATAATTTCAAAGTACTCTACATGCACAAATTTGTACTTCCATATTTAAAAAAAATATTTTTGCACAAGATGGAAATATGTTTACAAATAAGCTGGCACAACAAAGCTATTAACAGATAGGATGCAAATTATTTAAAGAACTGGCTTTAGATTAATGTACATTTCAATTCTATCCATTTACTTCATTTTTTTCACTCTTCTGTTTTGACATTTGGGAAATAATTCTCCATTGTAGTGGTCTCCAAATTTCATTCAACAGCTTTCCACAATGATCTTTAAAAGGGAGGAAAGTTCTCCCTTCCAAACTAGTATCAGTTGGTCAGCTCTGACTGATACATGGATATATGGAGCACTATTTAGAATTCATACATACGTGGAAGCCATACTCTAGATTTTTATGCAACTATTTTCCATACAAATAGAAATTGATATTTTTAGATTCATACTCCCCAAAACTAACTTTAAAATGCTAAATCATTCTTTTTACAGAACTCAGCAAATCTCTATCTGCTAACTTGCAATGAAATCCTGCCCATGAAATATGTTCAGTAGCATCCAAGTTTATTCCATAATGTTTATTTAGAATTTCAGCCTTCCCCATGCTTTAGAGCTAAAACCAATCGGCTTCCTGACTGACATTCATTGCAAAAAAGGCAAACATATTCAGGTGTTCAGAGAGATCCTATAAAATTTTTTGAGAAAAACATGCAACATATGAACAGCTTCCAATTCTGATTATCTATAGCTAGTATACAACGTCAAAGCTCGGTTTCATGCTCAAGGAATACTTTCCACATGAATTTTCCTGCTAAGAATTAACTCGGGCATGTTCACGAATGTGTGTACTCTGTTCCTTAGAGGCATTATTGAGCATCAACATTTTGATCCCAACATCTAACGTTTTCTTACCGTTGTACTTTATACCAGAAGATCAATGTTGAGCCAGCTGTCTTTCAGGTAATGTTGCCAACCTTAGTTGATTGTTTTCAATGCAAATTTTGAACTTGGAATAAGTGGCAGTTTTAATGTGTGCTCTGTATCCTTTTGAAATCAGTGCAACAAATTCTACTCTGATTTCAATGACACCGAAACATGACCAGCTTGTTCACAACCTAAGTTTCAATGTTTTATCGGTAGAAGCCTTTTTTACCCCTATAAATATAGTACTCAGATTCATCCACACTCAAATATGATATTACTGCACTCAGTGTACATTCAACAACAATTACAATTGTACATATCAGTAGTGTTTTGATAAACTTATAAGGTTTTTGTATCAATGTATCAAACTCAATAAATACAATGTACCTGCTTTGGCTGATATGTCATGCTTTCTACAGTTTAATATACAATGGGACAAAAATATGATTAAGCTATTCATTTAAAGCATATATGGGCATAGTACATATTCTGATCAGAATCATAAACAGATGTAAAAGATGTTTATAGAAGTAAATGATAAATAAATGTAAAGAGGAAAAATTGTATGAATCAGTTATAGTTATAACTGTTTACTGGAGATCTTTGAAAAGACATGCATAAGAATGTTAACTTTCAATGCTGCATTTTTATAATCGGGCAACTTTTCCCTTATTAAGAAACCGAGATTGTTCCTAGCATTTTACAAAGTTAAATGTTAATTTCCATTAAGCAAAAATAATAACTAAGCTCGAAACATTCCCACTCTAAAATGTTATTTCGCTTTAAAAAGCTATGTGACCATACTATCTAATTTAACATTGCTAAATGTTTTTAAGGATGGTAACTATGAGACAGAAAGAGCAGTGAATCACTGAACATTTCTGAAACTAAGATTAAGCTTAGTATAGTATGTAATTTTATTAAGGTTTTGAAGCACTAAATATGTCTAGCAGTAATTAAAGCAGTGATGTAAAAAAATAGACAACATTCATGGATTATGGGGGTTGTAAGCCAACACATCAGAATTGGGGCAAAACAGCAGCATTCTAGCACTACATGCAGAATATTGAACAATCTTGCTTTGCTTCAAGGGGCTGCATTTTGAAAAGGAATTATAGCGTGCTGATTTTAAAAATGAGCATACCTTTGTTTTGTTTTTAATAAAAAGCATGATATGAGGTAGGATGTTTTAAAAAATGCAATGCAATATATAATTTACAGTGATGATTGCAATACAATAAATTCAGCTCTACTAAAAAATACAAGCCACGTTCAGTTGCTCTCTGCATTTCTACTGAAGATTTTTAAAGCTTTTGGAAGAGTTAGATTGGGGTAATCCAAACACCAAATCATCCTCATGGCCGCATGTTAGAATTCTATAGGGACTGGGGAAAGTGCAAAATGCTTCCTGGGAACCCCAACATCTTGGGGTGATTTTTTTTAAAAGAAAATGTTCTAGTTCTTATGGTTGTAAAAAATATGCTTGAAAATGGTATTAGAATGGGGGGGGGGAGCGCTGCTTTTCAGTGACTGGAATTAGTGTTTTGGTTCTTAGCTTGCAAAAGCCATAGGAATGATTGAAAAAGCCTTGTATCAAGTCCATTAATTGGCTATCCAGCTCAAGGTGAGTTTATTTTTTATATCTAATTCATGCCATCTCCCTCATTAAGGAAGAAGCCATTCACATCTGATAGTAGACTATGTCTTTTTTTCCCTTTCTCTCTTTCTCTTCCTTTTTCTTTTCTTTCTCTTTATTTATTGGCCATTCAATTTACCACAGGGAGATGCCAGAGATTTGATCTCTCAGGCTACATGCAAAGTATTTGTTCCATATACATACTTTTTCCACATGTTGCAGAATCTTACTACTCGGTCAATTTGTGGTGTGTGTCAGTTTATAGTTACACTGTAAAATATTTGAGAAGTTTGATTAATAAATAGGTAAAAAATTACCATGCCAGAAACTTTTGCATTATCAAAATAAACTGACTAAACAAAAATACTTTTAAAAATCCAACTTACTGAAATATTATCTGGAAGAAAATTACATAAAGCTTGAAACATAATTTTTGATACCATAACATATTCACTCATTCATACTGATAATTCATTCATTCATTCATTCCATTACATAGCTCCACACTTACCAAGCAACTCTTGCTACCGGTAGCAATAGAGAAGACTCTTATTACCATGATTGTACTTTAAATTAGTATCATCCAGATAGCCATTATTTCATTCCAAATACAGCATGTGATCTTTTCTGAAGTATATTCATATCCACAAATATATAGCCAACTAATTGAATTTTGAGATGACATTTACCAGCAATTTAAAAACTAATGTGATTTAAAGTCACTGGAACTATACTCAGATTGACATTAGCAAAAAGGCACTCCATTTCAGAAAACCATTGCTCTTTATGAACAAAAACTCTATAAAGAAACCCTGTTTCTTATCCTATGAATCTTGTACTCAAAAAAGAGCTCTAAAGTGTAAGCTAACAAATCAAGACAATATAAACCTGGATCAGTTCAGATTAATCTGTCTTAGATCTACATTATCTACTGCTCCAAATCATAGCAATTCTTAAGGACATCAAAAGAAGTAATTTCCTTCATCAAATAACTTGATTTTTTTTTTTAAACTAAGAATTCAACAGTGCAACCTGAAACTTATGCACCCTATCCATATACAAAACTCTGGTTCATAACCACTGGTTTGTTCTTCACATACAGTTCAAGCACCACGAATCTTCTTTGCATCATCCTACTCCTTTAAAAAAACCTGAAGAAGAAAAGAATCTCATTCTGTAAATTCATTAGGCCTTAGGTTTATTTCTGACAGATGTAAAAGCTGAACTAAGCACAATAACTCTTTTTACTCTGTAAATATAATAACTAGTTACAAAATGTTAAGAGTAATGTTTTCAGAGCCTGGATAATATGCCAGTTCTCACAAAATGTGGTATTGGAAGATTACTAGTGACTGGACATCCAAAATTATATGCACTCATGTTAAAACGAAGCAACTGTACAGGAAGATTTCTAATGGAAAAAAAACAGGGAGTCAAGTACAGATACAAAAGGACATAGACATTTCTCCCTCTAGCCCAGCTTAACTTCCAAAAAAAAAGAAGCAGGAATGCAGGAATCATTTAGAGTTTAGATGCTGTAGGAAGATTAATACTTGATTGCTTGCCCTACAAGAGATTTCGGGGTCAGGGTGTGAAGGAAGAGAGTGTCCCTACATTCAATGTTTAGGTGGACCAAATAAGTATCTATGATGCTGTTGTCTATCTATTTGCTTTGCCACTCATTTGAAATCTTAACACGGTTTCAAGGACCTGCTCTCCATTTCCTATTCCAATAATTGATCTAGCCACTTATTTTTTTTATTTATAAAGTAATTATGATAAACCATAGACTACAGTACTTCTCTCTGCAGCCCAATTAGAGGCATAGTAATTGACAACCACTGTTTTCTATTTTTTGGTTTTCTGCATCAGCTGTTGTTTTTAATGCCTTTGGGGTATACATAAAATTTAAGCAGAAATGCACATATTCTAAAATTTTTAAGGAAATAATACATTAAAAATAAAAAGTAATTTTAGACTCAAATCACAGAGTTTTGATCTGCAAACTGATTTTAGATCTAATTTCAACTTAAAATTCAAGAACCAATTATTGTAGACATACCTATCTAATTCAGATCATTCAATGAAAAGTGATTTGTACTTAATTTTAAATGCAAATTGTATTCATTTCATATCTACAATATATTTGCTTACCTTTCTCTCACATACACAAGAACACCATTTAAATACACCACATGGCTAAGCAGGCACTGGATTAAGAAAATCGTTCTAGCCATTAAAATAGATGGCTAGAAACTCAACTCTGAGAATGAACAATATTAAAGGAAGACTAAATCACCAGAAGAACAAGAAGTTTAGGCATTGTCTGCCATTACGTCCTAAGTCTAGCTTAAGATATATTCCAGACAGCATAGCTCTGGGCTTGTTCATATTTATGTTAATCTATTAAATCATCTACAGAGCATATGGTGAACAACTACATTCTAGTCCTGTATGACACAAGTTTCTTAATAAAGTGGTGACAATAACAGTCAATACATTTTTTTTCAGAACAGCGTTTATAGACATTATCCAAAATTTGATATTTTTCTGAGACATTTTATAAATTCTGTATTTGGCATAATTTTCAGAACAATTTGTAGAGCAGCTACCGGTAATTGCTAAATGAAACTTGTCCTCCTACTGGAAAAATAATTTTCTTTTAAAAATGATCATTCAGGCATGCAATCATGTTAATTTCCAGGACACCAGATAGAAAAATGTCATGCAGATGAGTTTTAGATGTTATAAACAGATAGGAATGAGAGTCTGGCAAAAACTTTTAAGTCTCTGATTGGCTCTCAATTAACTGAATACTTTGCATGTAAATTCCAGGGAGCCAATGATCTGTCACCTTATTTGCATGTCTGCAGAAACAGACACACAATTAATTTATGTTGTATGTATCTCATGTTCAATGGAAATTCAGCAATCTTCTATTATAAGCAATTCTGCTTATGCCATTACTGGGAAACAGGACATTTGATTTTTAAAAAACATCTTCAGAAATATTACTGTCAAGTTATTATGATGTTCTCACATGCGAATATGCTAGTAAAATGTGTTGTTCTTGGAACAGAAGAAAATTTAGTTTTGCAAAACCTTTTGATTTTCATATAAAGCTGGTGATAATTTTACACACACACACACATACACACACATAAAATTATCTATAATTTTGCAACATATGTTGTATGGTGTGCGTACTAAGGATTTTTTTTCACATGCTATAGCTTACCTGTAGGTGGCTTGCAAGGCCCATCAAAAGCCAACTAGCCTTAATGTTGCAAACGTAAGTACAGCACTGAGCAGCATTCATTTAAAAACTGATTTTAAAAAAAAAAAGATTTATTCAATTTCAAAGTCCTTTGTTGCGATGAAACCCATCACGAGAAAGGACCCAAAGTCTCAGGATGTTCCCCAGCACCAGCCCCTTTTAAATGAACAGAAGGTTAAAGGTCCACTACAGCTTGTTTGCTTACAAACTCCTGTTCACTGAGGTTTGTGATGTAGAATTTCCTGCTGGATTGTAAATATACATGGTTGGGCACATACTCCATTCTCCAATCTATGTCCAACAATTTAATAGAAGATGCTCCTTTAACAGAAATTTGTGAAAGGAAAATGTTAAGTTATTCAGTTTCCAATAAACTTTCTCCAGCAAGTCAAGTACTGGCCTAGATGAGAGTTTTATATGCGGGAGCAGAGAGTGATAATTAACACTGCACAGTTCTTAAAAGAGTACCAGCCTACAAACTGAACCACAGCAGAAAAACACAAAAAAGTAACTATAACAGTCTATTTAGTTGTTCACGAAAAAATAATGTAAATGCTGGCTATAATTAGTTCTAATGTGCAAGAAAGTGCTGTATTACTTAGGAAAGGGGTGGGCAATTACGGCTCCTTCATGACTCATGGACTTCAACTCCCAGAATTCCTGAGCCAGCATGGCTGGCTCA
>JAEANM010001031.1:0-30224 GCA_017656035.1 Myanophis thanlyinensis
TGGTCGCGTAAGCATTTCACTGCATATCGTACCATGTATGACTGTGTATGTGACCAATAAATTTGAATTTGAATTTGCTAACCTCTCCCCCCAACTATCCATATAATTATTGAAATCTATAATTAAATATTTATTTTCACCTTTTGCTTTTCAGATCTTCTGGATTGAACTGAATATTAAGGACTCCAAAATCATTTTCATCACCTCCCACAGGAATTAGAAGAGGAGTAGCATCTTCCTCCATTAGAGAAGAATATTTTGCACTTACTACCTTAAAAATGAAATGGATATATTGTTAGAAGGGATTGTCTTTCCATTTCTATAAAGTGTCCTCATACAATGAAATAAAATTGTAGAATTAAATTTTCCCTGAAAACATACATTTACATGTAACTTCAATAAAAAGAGGCTGTTTCCCTAATTGTATACTCAAAAATGAGACATAACTTTTTATTGTAATTTTTTTTATAAATGCACCATGTAGCTGAATTCTAGCACAGAGATAACTTTTAATTGCACTGTTTTTTTTAAAGGCTAAACTAGTTGGATTCATAAATGTGTATTTAATAAAACATTGGGTGAGTTTGTACAACCTACTAAACCATAATGGCAGGATTCACAGCACATATTAAAATGAAACCAAGCTAACCATTTTATCATTTAGCACAAGGTACAAATCTGTTGCCAACTTGAATAGACCGAAGAGGCAATAGTATAACTTTTCTTACTCCAAGGTTAAGAGAGAGCTTGGCTGGATTTACAGTAGCAGTTTTGAAACCTGGCAACTTTAAGATGTATGGACTTCAACTGCCAGAATCAATATGCTGGAAATTGAAGAACTGAAGAATTTTAAAATTGCCAGGTTTGAAAAACACTGGTTTATAGCAAACCTAAGAAGTTCCTCAGTGGTCTGAGTGAAGTTCAGAAACTGCAAGGTATCAATGAGGCAAGAACTTCTGGAAATCAGAAAATGACCACATGTAGGTTCGGCAGAATTGCTGTGTTTCCAAAAACCAATACCAGCTTTATTCTGTTTTCAATGACAGTGGAAGATTGATGGAGGTGGAGGTGGGAGGAATTAATTCTCCAAAGCAATCAACATTATGATTGAATCTGCAGCTGGTGTCAAAATGGCAAAGAATCTTGTATACAAGCTGCAGAGATACATTACAGCGAAATATAATTGAAAACCTTTAGTGCTGTTGGCTGTACAGGTAGTCCTCAACTTACAAGTTCATTTAGCAACTGTTCCAAGTTATAACCGCCCTGAAAAATGTGACTTATGACCGTTTTTCACAGCTACAACCTTTGCAGCATCCCCATGATTATGTGATCAAAATTCAGATGCTTGGCAACTGGTTCATATTTATGACAGATGCAGTGTCCCAGGGTCATGTGATTTTTATGATTTTTATGATTTTCTGATAAACAAAGTCAATGGGGAAGCCAGATTCACTTAACAACCATGTTATTAACTTATCAACTACACTGATTCACTTAACTGTGGAAATAAATATCGTAAAATGGGACAAAACTCACTTAACAAATGTCTCACTTAACAACAGAAATTTTGGGCTCAGTTGTGGTCATAAATCAAGGGCTACCTGTATATGCATATTTATAATTGATATTGTACAACAACTGATAACATTGTTAGACTAGCAGGGAAGTGATTTAAAATAATATAGAAATGCATTCTTATAGGAATTTTTTTACTTTAAGCATTCAGTGGGACAAATGTGTTTCTACACTGCAGGTCAAGCAGTGGGAAATAAACTCTATTGCTTTTTAATGAGAAAACATTATACTTACTATTAAAAGAGTTGGGATATAAACAGTTTTTAAAAGAGAAGTAGTAGGCTATAAATGAACATTCACATTCCAGAACAGAAAGGACACAGCATATTTTAACTAGAATAAAAAAACAACATCAATCAAGTTAAGATGAAAAAGCAAGTCATTGGAATCAAAAAATAACTATGAAAATCGGGTTGACTCGGTCTCAGGGAAAAGTTACCCTGACTCTACTGAGCACTTTTTTAAAACTGCAGAAATTATATGCATGTTTATACAAAAAAGGATAAATAGGATTTACTCGATCTAGGCTAGAGAAATCAGCCACTAGAATTTAAACTTTCTACATCTTTGTGCTGCCATCTACTACATAGGTCTTCTAAACATTCACAAGTAAAATCTAGTAGGAAACATTACTGCTTGGTTCAACACTAATGTGTACACACAGATTGAATTTATAGAGGATCTCTCTTTTTTTGTACAAAATTACATTTATAACTTCCTAAATCAGGCATGCCAAACTGTTGGTCCTTCGGGGTAAGGAATGGCACACAGCCATTCTGTGAACCTATCTGTCCATTCAAGGTTAATATTAATGTTCTGTATCAAGAAACTCATATGCATTTTACACTACTGTTTCTTGCACTGTTTCCTAAAATGAACAGATCGATGTTTCACAATGAATGCAAATTTACTGGGTGAACGTACAGATGAACGTACAACTTTTAAACATAAGGATATTTTTTTAATCCCTGTTGCAACATGCAAGCATGGAGAGGTGTGTCAGAAAAAAAGATTCCTTGAAATTTGAGATCATACTGATGGGCAGCAAAGAAAAGCTAGTTTTCTCTTCCACATATTAAAACAGGTTGAACGTTATTTTTACATACAGTTTCAACTTTTGCTTGAGGCACATTTAAGCATGATGTTTCCAGAATTTTGAGTCTGTGTTATTAAAATCAACTTCAAGTGATTGAAGCCATCTGAAGAAATTCTCCTTTCAATTCTCCAACCATTTTTTTTTTTTTGGCCTTGGCCCTTTGTGTCCAAAGTTCCAATACATTGTGCTGGGAACTCTAAAATCCTAAGAAAAGATATGAAAGCTTAAAATGTTTGCCAGTAGGGAAAACTGAAATGCTGGTCTCATCTCAGACTTGGTTTTATATAATGTTCCTCCAGGGGAACGCTTCTAAATCCATATTGCTGAAACTTGGCAACTGTAAGATGTGTGGGCTTTAACCCCCAGAATTCCCCAGCCAGCCATGGGGATGGGAATTGGAGTCCACATACCTTAAAGTTGTCAAGTTTGAGAAACACTTTTCTAAATCACTTTACTCAACTCATCTGAAAGCCTAGGCTTCCTTCTGTCCAAATTGCAGACACTTCATTCAGTAGTGTGGCATTACTGCAGTGCTGCTGTGGCTTACAATACAATACATACAAACTTAGGCACAGTAATGTTTGTTTTCTCTCAATTATACGCATTAGTATAATTGTGTACACTAGCTCTTCACTGCCATAAAGTTCTTCACTGCCATAAAGTCACTTCTAAATTAGAATGCTCTCTCTTGTTATCATCTGATGGATCAAGTCTGATCAATGACCAGGAAGAACTGAAAAACCACTGGCCTGAACACTTGTCCAATTTACTCAATAGACTGTCCACAGTTTATCATGATGTCGCACAGCAGATTCCTCAGCTGCCAGTCTTAGAGGTCCTAGACCTGCCTTTCTTTACTGAAGAGATCAGGAAATCAATCTTGCAGAAGAGCTCAAATAAAGCAATAAGACAGGATCTACCAAGCCCTAAACCTAAATACCTTGCAGGCTTTCCAAGACAAGTTGGAAGATTTTTGGTTCACGAAGGAGATGCCTTATGACTTCCCTCATACTCTCACTGTGGCACTCTATAAAATAAGGGAAGCAAATCAGGCTGCAGAAATTTCAGAGATATCTCACTATCCATATCCACTCTACTATTCATTGGAGGCAAGATCTTTTACTGGCATTCTCCCAAACAGACTGCCACTGTCTCAGAAAGGAATGTACCAGGGGCAGAGTGTTTCATCTAGAAAGGAGTATAGCAGATATGTTATCTATTGTGAGACAAGTCCAGCAGAAGTACATCAAGCAGAAGAAGCCTCTTTACTTTGTCTTTAGTGGCTGACAAAGGCATTTGACACTATAGACAGGGAGGCTTTCTGGATTATCCTGAGATGTTATGGATGCCCATGGAAATTTGTGAAGTTCATCCCATTATTACATGACAAAATGATAAGGGCACATTCTTTACAAAACAGGATTACGTACTAGCACCAATCCTGATTGAATGACTCTCTTTCTGGCCATTGCTGGTAAATGCATGAACAAGTACCTCCACAGTCATTCAAAAAACCTTTTTTTGCAGATGACTGTATGCTCTCGACAGCAATCTACAGTTGTTATTGAACAAATTCTCAGATGCTGATATGCTCTTACGCCTGATATCAGCCTAAACAACACTGAAGTACTAAATACCAAAGTTGTAGAACCAAAGGTCACTATTAACAATAGTCCAGCTGACAAATGTAAATAACTTCAAATACTTGGGAATCATTATCTCAAACAATGGGTCTTTGAACAAAGAAACTGACTCTAGGATCAGCAAGGCTAGCTAGGCACTCAGGTAGCTGCGTATTAGAGTGCTCAACCAACACATCTGTATCTCCAGAATGTAAAAGTCTATAAAACTATAGTTATCCCTTTTTCCTATATCCATATAAGAGGAAAGGGATAATCAAAACAATTTGAGAAATTTCACATGCACGCTCTCTGCTCCATCCTTGGCATTTGTTGGCAGGACCGTATCTCCAATCTGGAAGTTTTGGATCATGTGGATCCACCAGCATTGAGTCCTTGATTGACAGAGCTCAGATGAGATATGTGGGACATGTTATTGGAATGGATGACTACCATATACCTCATCAGCTGCTCTATAGCAGGTGTGTCAAACTTGAGGCCCCTGGGCTGAATCTGGCCCGCAGGGTGCTTAGATGTGGCCCGTGGGGCCAACCTGGAAACAGCGAATCACCAGCCTGTGGCCCTCCCAAGCTCCATTTTTGCTGGCAGAGGGTTGCAGAAAGCTGTCACAGCTGAAAATGGAGGTTGGGAGTCTGTTTTTGCTGGCAGAGCACTCAGGTTACCACAGGCGCCCCCGACACGAGTGATGCCGAGTTGGCCACACCCACCCTGGCCCCCAAGTTAAGCACAACCCTGATGCAGCCCTCAATGAAACTGAGTTTGATCCCCTGCCCTGTAGTGTACCAGAATCTGGGAACAGATCTTGAATCTGACCACACAAATGGATGGAAATTGATCAAGGAGAGATTCAACCTAGAAATGAAGATAACTTTTCTGACAGCGAAAACAATGAACCAACGGAACAGCTTTGCCTTCAGAAGTTGTGGGAGCTTCATCACTGGAAGCTTTCAAGGAGAGACTGGACTGCCATTTGTGAGAAATGGCGTAAGGTCTCCTGCTTGGGGAGCAGGGATTGGACTAGATGACCTACAAGGTCCCTTCCAACTCTGTTAATCTGTTAAACCCTATCCCACTGTGACACCAGCTGAAGGATCTTTGCTGGCTGAGGAATTCTGGGAGCTGAAGTCCAAACATCTTAAAGTCGCCAAGGTTGAGAAACACTGATCTAGAAACTGCAGCAACTGGGGAACCCTGTGTTATGAAGCCTCCAATGGTTTTGAAAACAGGCATTGTCAAAAACTGAAAACTCTGAGCAGCATAATAGAATAACTCCAACAGTTACTACAACAATGGACTTCCAGTGCCATTATGCTAGAGTCTGTACTTCTAGACTGGGACTGCACAGCCATCTCCCTCCTTGAACTCGGACTACCATATGATCTAGTAAAAGCACATGAATCAGCACATCTCTTTCTTTTCCTCCAGAACATGTACTATTGAGGGACTACAACTGTAAACTAAACTAGCAGCAACCAATTATGTGCCCTCAAGTCGTTTTCAATTCTAGCGACCACATAGACTTGCTTCATGAAAACTAGCGTCCAATTACCAAATTATGCTATCTTTAATACTACTGAGCACAAAGCAACACAATATTCCTAAAGATTCATTTATTCTCAATCGCAGAATTAAACACAGAGCGAACCACTTCTTGTAACCACCGGTGATTTTAAAAGCTCTTAAATTGGGGCTAATGTCCTAGCTATGCTGTTCAATATTCTTTTTTGTAATGGTGTGTTCCAAATCAATTTTATGAGTGACACCCAGAACATTGAATCACATCGAGCCAATGCAGACTGTCTAGCTGGAAGCGTATGCATTGGTTTGATTTATTTTTTACCGAGTCTGGAGCTTGATTGTCGCCTCGTTCCGGCATCTCCCAGTCAAACACAAAAACAGGAAGAGCTATTGTAAGCACAATGGGTCGCACGCTCAGTCTCCGGCCTTATGTCAGCACTTTCGGCACGGCATTTAACAAATCCTCCACGATTCCCGTGCAAAACATGGGAAACCTTAGAGATAAAAATTAGAGTTGCTCACTCTGCCTCTATGGAGTTAAGCGGTAAACCGTAGAGATAGAAAGATAGACAAACTCATGCCATTTTCTCTTATACGTACGGTAGATAAATCGAAGAGTTCAGTTTGTACCGTATTGCATAAGAGTTAATGGAGCATTAAGCGTCTGCTGAGAGTTAGCTTTTAAGAGAGTTTTAACAGGATGCCAGACATCGACCTAATGGCATATAATCCAATACCAATACTTCTCAACGGCTGTAAATACGGTAGTTTTTATTAACATAGCAAAAAAATTAAACATAGTTATATTCCTTTTATTACTCTTTCCAACACGATAAGAACGTTACAGAGAAATAATGTAAGGAAAATCAGGACCATCAAGACAGAGAAGAATTAAAGTAGATTTTGTGTAAAGAGAAATGCTGGTAAAAGAAAGATGTCAAGTTCCCAAATTGTTTTATTCAGGAACATTATTAGAATTTCCTCCCCCGCCAACCCCCACATGGTGAAAATCAAATTTAGTCTGCATCACAGAAGACTTGGGGAAAATCCTATTACACCCAGTAAAATCAATGTTGGACTAGATTTATGAAATTGTAATGCAAGAAATCAAGAGATCTAATAATAAAATCTATAGTAATCCAATTGTATGTTTACTGTTGCCAAGACAGTGCTGCCTAAAGTTGAAAAAGCACTTTATTCTGCCAATGTTGTCTGGCAGTCTGACTTACTTACAAGCCTGCTAAAAATTAGAGACTATAGAAGGCTTCAGAGTAATTTTTCTCCCTCCCAAATCTTCCAGACTATGTGGAAGGCAAGTCACATTGGGATTCTGGGTGGGGATTATATAATGTTATGGTCCATTACACCACCCACTGTAAATGTCTACCTACCACCCCCTGCAGCAGCTGATCCACAAGAATCAGGTGACAAATGTTTTATTCTGCACATGCCATCATCCCAGCTCCATGGATCCCACATTACAAATAATCCACACAGTGGGTAGGAACAGTAATGAGTGCAAAGTAGAATTTTTAACAAACCTATAGTAAGATTATCATTATCATTCTATCCCATCAGGATCCATAAAATAGAGGTGATGCCCATTTTGCCTAACCAGTAATTGGGTTCAGCAACACTGTGGGGGGCGAGGGGCAAATACATGTAGGTTTGGATGCTAGTCATTTGCTTACTGATGCCCATCCAGGCAGAATTGAGATTGGCTCTTAGGACAAATTTGATTTGTCTTGCAGACTGAAAGTAAGTACATTAAGTGGCAGTCTGTATGCGCTTTGAGAAGGAGAGAGAAAGGACATTACAAAATGAAGTAGATATATGGAAAGGATGGCTGGTGTGGGGAAGAAATATTACATTTACTAAGAAGCTGTCCCTCCCTCAACATTAATATGCTTGTTTGGGAGGTGGGATTTTCCTCTTCGTCACAAGTAAATAAAGTATGAGAACTGAACCACCATTCTCTTGGGGATTGAAGCCACTTCCGTCTCTTTTGAAATCAAACTCGGTCTTTATAAACTTGTAAGCCTTCTTCTGCCTGACTCAATCCTAGCTGATGGAGAGAATCATAACCATACATATCCAGGCAACTATTTATAACACATTGTTTGGAAAGATGCTGTCCAGGAACGTATTTGTTCCATTCTTCACAGTCTGGTACCTTGTTTGTACATCTGCAGACTACAGATAGTCCTCAGTTTACTACAATTGAGCCCAACATTTATGCTGGTAAGAGACATTTGTTGAGTTTAGACCCATTTTATGACCTTTCTTGCCACAGTTGTTAAGTGAATCACTGCAGTTAAGTTAGTAGCACAGCTGTTAAGTGAATCTGGCTTCACCATTGACTGCTTGTTGGAAGGTGGCAAAAGATGATCACATGATCCCAGGATATTGCAAAGATCATAAATATGAGTCAATTGCCAAGTGTCTGAATTTTGATCATGACAATGAGGATGCTGCAATCAATCATCATAAATATGAAAAATGGTCACTGTTGTAAAGTCAAGGATTGTTGTAAATTAAGGGCCACCTGTACTAAACTCTTCAAGACTATAATCTGATGTAGACATACCAAAGCAACTACTAGTAGCTCCCCCCCTCTTCTTTTTTGACTAGGGATGTTTAGGAAACTGAACCACAAATTTGACTGGTGAGAATATTGCCTCAATCTGGAGTTCTTGATGTTTTTTCCATGACCAATTTGGCTGACTAAGGGGTTCAGCCACACTGTTTCAATTGATCAAAGATGCATTTATTCCCCACTTGATTATATATAAATTGGGAAGAGAAGGGATCCATTAAAACTTCTAACGATACAGTAACCTCAATATCTCACAATCCCATGTACAACTTATTTTATTAAATTTATATGCTGCTTTTCTTGCTACCAAGAAACTCTTATTCGCCTATTTAAGTTCAGTTAGGCACCAGGCTGAGGAAGGCTCTAAAAAAAAGAGTGAACTTGAAAAAGAAACTTTTTGGAAACAAATTATTTGTGTTATGGCAATATTCTGAAAATAACAGAACAGATACTAGCTTTGTACATGGAAAATTATTTTAATTGGTTTTTAACTTGTTATTTTTGTATGTTTTTTAATTGCTGTGAACCGCCCCGAGTCCCTTGGGAGAGAGGGCGGTATATAAATTTAATAAAAGTCTAAAAAGTCTAAAGTCTAAAATTAAATTGTAAGAGTGTGCATTAACAGCTAAAATGATTTCATACAGTATTTGAAAAAACAAATCTGATATAGAATTTAATATGGAAACTGTTTTTGGACTAAAGGTCTATTCATGTGTACCACACCCAAAATTTTAATTTAACATAAAGGGTAAGTTATTCACTGACTAACTTATTATTCACTTCTAATTTTTCATATTGTACTTCATATTGTGTAATTACTGTTGACAACAATTTAACTTGAAATGTAACAATTTGTAGTTCTAAAATGATGCAAAAACTAATGTATAGAAATAAACTAATGTCATTCTGAACATTTGTAATTGGTTTAATGATTTTTAAATTTGTCTTTTTATTTTGAGCTTTTCATACTTTTGCTTTTTTTCTTTAAAAGGTTTCAAATACTATATAAAAACTAAGTGTAGATAGATTGTTGGCCAAGTGTTTTCAACTCAGTATAGCCATGTTGGTTGGCCATGATATGATGTCCATCATATCTGGAAGTCATGAGGCTGAGAATATTCTGATCTTCAGAACTATTATAAAAAAGGCTGGAAATTGATACTTTTAACGTCTCTTTCTATGCAACTGATAAGAGAACTTGGAATTTTTATTATTTAAAAAAATGATTAGGAAAGTAAACTGAATATAAAAATGACAACAAAGTATATAAAATACAGCATACAATACTGTTCATCACTTCCCAAGAAAGCTATTATAGAAGTGAAAAAGATAAATTCCCCAAAACAAGCCGTTCCAAGGTCAGCCTTTAATTTTTAACCTGCATAATTTGAAGGACAATCCGCTCATCCTTAAATCAACTGGTGACCCAATTACATTGGTGTGAAATTTGCTGTCTTCCTCATTCATCCTTGTTTTGCTCTTCTTTCAAGTCACTTAATTACCACCTCAAATAATGGTAATCATGTAATCACATCTAATATTCTGCAGAATTGTCAAATTCTGCAAATGATCTGAGTCCTTAAAATCAGAAATCCCTTTATATACACCTTTGTGAATTAAACAAATAATTGGGGTTAGAGGTAAATAAAAATATACATTTTAATAACTTATTTAGGTAAAATATAATTAAAATAGCTTAAGTTTAAACATAGTAATATAAAAGAAAATCAAATTGTATTTTTTTTTTAATAAGGATGAAGTTGCTTAGTTTTGCATAATGTCTGAAATAGCTATGCTTATTTTGGATCAGTATTTGTACTTTATAGGAGCAAGTATAGAAAATTCTGAATTTGTAGTTGGTTTGTCCTCCTTTTGCTTAGACAAGTCGCATATGAACTTGCTCAGGTACAGCAGGAACAAATTTTGATAGGATCCATAATTGCTGAGTCTCTCTCAAAGAATGTGCTGTGAGTTTTCCCAGTAGCTTTGCTTGTTCAAGATAACAGTTTAATGTAGCAGAATAAGCCATAACCGGACTCTGGCTTTGTCTATACGAGTACTGGCTTGTCTGCGCACAAGCATGTGCAGCAATCTTTGTACACAAAGCACCAGGTTACACAGATAAAACTGGAAACCTGTCAAAACTTTCTTCTCCACTTCTGCACATCAGTGACCCATATCTACATGTGTGTTTAGTTCAGGTATGGAATCAAAACATGTGCCAGACATGGGACCAAAGGTATAGGAAAGGAACACATATGTTCTAAGCAAAAGTATTCTGTAGAAAACAACAAAACAATCTTAGGCCATTAAGATAATCTGTCCACCTTCTGACTCATACAACCCTTCCCTCAGATAACAATGTTTTAAGTGCAATACAATGCATCCACTTGGCTGATCTCCTCAGGTGCCCCAGAGAGATGAGGAAAGGGACACGTGAGAAGCCATTATATTAGACTGAAGCCAGGATCCCAGGCATGGCTATGGGGATGTAGGGTAAACACTGGAAAGATTGATGAGCAAGCTGTCACTTAGCTCCAGAAGATGGGCATACCAGTCTTGCCCAAAATCAGGGGTGTCAAACTGAAGGGGCTGGATCTGGCCCGCGGGATGTTTAGATCTGGCCCTTGATGCTGCCCTGGAAAATGGCAAAGGACCAGTCTACAGTGCCTCTGCCAGAAAAAATGGAACTTGGGAGGGTCATGGACAGTCCTTGCAAGCTATGTTTTGCTGGCAGAGGGTTACAGGAGGCTGTTGCAGCCGAAAATGGAGCTTGGGAGCCTGTTTTTACTGGTAAAACACAGGGACCCCCGACATGAGTGACATTGAGCTGGCCACCCCCACCCTGGCCACACACTCACCTCCTCCCCCAAGGTCAAACACAACCCTGATGTGGCCCTCAATGAAATCAAGCTTAACACCCCTGCCCCAGTCACCTTTTTAGAACATTTTGGATTTTGGCAGGTCTTCCAGACAAGTGGTTTGTTTTGGAATAATAGCAAAGCACTTCTTCTATTTTATGCCCACTCTTACTAAAAAGATTTTTCCAATTTTTATTTCATAGAAGTCACTGCCCCAGAGTATATCAGCCCAACAAACACAGCTGTTCAATCCAGTTAATCTACTATTGGAAGAAATATCCATCTGGTTCAGTTCCAAGTGGGGAGAAAGATACTGGAAACATGGAGGCTGATTGGAAAGACGGTTTAATAGTAAAGCAGAATCACCAAGCACCTGTGATTCTGGGTAACTGACCACCTGGTTTGATGAGCACATGGATATTTATAGTTTGTTCTGCAGCATTTTGTAATCTAGAGGCTTGTTTTGTGTTTTGTTATTTGATTTTAATTAGTTTGTTTGGCAATGAGTTGGGATTTTTAATCTTGTTTAACAAATGCAGTTTATTCTAGATGCTGGCTTCCTTGGGGTTTTAATGTTGTCTTGAATAGATTACCAAATCTGCATTTCTAAAAAACGGTCCCCTTAGTTTCTACTTGGGACAGAGAGCTGAGCCTCTTGAGTTTCTGTCTTTAGAAACACGTTTCTCCTTTAGGGAAAATATAATATTCTGCCTTTTTAACATTTCCTAAAATATTTTATTCTTCTAAGAGTGGGTGCTAACTTTCTACACCACAGAACCTTTAAATAATCAAGTTCAGTCATATTAATCCAATTTTTGGTACACAACGAAATAAACTAGTTGCAGAGATTGTTTGTTACCCCAAGGACTAGTTTAAAAAAGCTGACAAGAGAATCCCCTAGCCTAGCCCTTATTTCACTAACAAATTATATAATTAACGACTACAATGAATAATTATATAATTATGAATAAACACCCCCATAAGCTTTCAAACCCATAAGCAAAGGAAACCCTAGGCCACTCGACAGGCATACCTTCCTTAATAACCCAAACAGGGAAAAAAAACACGCTCAAAGGACGTGGGTCCAAAAAACTAACACGCCGCCCAGCCCACCCCATTCCCCCGGGCTTTGGGGGATTTTTCTCCCTGGGTTGCGAAAAGCGCCAGGGCTAGGGCTTGAGGCACCAATGTCCTAACTTGAGACCCCCCAACAACGCCCCGAACGCCTCGAGCAGCCGGCGCAGAGACCGCCAAGAGGCCGCGGCGGCGGCGACGGCTAGTTAGCAACGTCTGGAGCACGTGTCGACGAGGCGCTGCGTCGCCTTAAGGCTCGCGCGCCGTTAAGGTGGGGTTCGCGGCTGTTGGCTGTACGCTCTCCTACGAGAACCAACAAGAGGGAAGGAGATCCAGCCCTGCTTGCCTTTGGGCGGGTCTCTGTCGCCGGGTGGGCCTCGGAAGGGGGGGGAGTCAAGCGGCCGGCAGGCAGGTTGGCTGCGGGTTTTTTTCCCCCTTTTTGGCGGGAGAGGAAGGCAGCAGGAGTGGATGAAAAAAGGGGGCCTTCTGTTAAAGGCAGAGCGGCGTCTCCGAGTTGGTGGGAGGTCTCCCTTCGGCCATATTAAGGGCTGCGTTTTGCCTCTCCCTCGGTTTGACGCTTCGGCTGTTTTTTCCTCTCTTGGCAGGAAGACGTGGAGTTGACCGACGCTGCCATGAGTGACGAGAACTGGGACACGGAGTTTACAGAAGGTGTTAGTGGTGAAGGAAGCCGGGCCTTGCCGGTTTTCCAGCCCAGCTTCCAGAAGCCGGTGGGTGCTTGTGGAAGTTTCGAAGCGTGCTCCGTTTTCCCAATATTTAGGTCAGATGCGCGCTGTCTTCCTTTACAAAGAATGGGGAGGTCGGTTGGAATTTGCACCCCAGTATAGAAGGATTACGAAACAATCCGTCAAGTCCTTGGAAGGAATGACTTCTGATTGCCTGGTTCCCTACTAAATTTCCTATTAGGGATTGACCTAGTCAAGGGATGGTGGCGCCTAATGTTAATGGCATAATTAATCCACTCTTCCTCAGTTTCAAGAGGTGATGGTTTTACAGTATGCAATATGCCAGAACTCCAAAACTTGCTTTTAAAAAGTTCTGGAAACTTCCATCACAAATTCTGGGACTTTGAATGACTTTGAGTGGCATGTGGCTATATTAGCAAACAAACATTGTATATTACTCCTTTGTAGTCTAAACTAAAAATCACTTTTCCACTTGATTCTGAACAAAGAGTAATTTTACACCTATTAATTAAAAATATTTTTCTCTGCTTCCTGTTTCAAAACAAATTGCTTGATTAGAGGTTTAAATTAGTTCTGTTCAATTTGTTTGGGAATGAGCCATGATTACATGTAAATGACGTATTTTTGGCTATATAAATTGCTTTTTCTAAGCCACTGCATTTGTTACCAGTAATAGCAGATGGATAGTGAAAGAGAAACTAATATTCTCCAACACTGGAGTACTTTAAGGAAGTACAGTAGTTGTTCAAAATGTTAAAAGCCAAATTCTGTTTAAGCAGATGTATTTTATAATAGTTACAAGATAATTGATTTTTAGAAATTACTTCACATAACTGCTCCTCTATGGTCTGATTCTTCATATTGTAGGGCAGCATACCCATGAGGACAAATGAAACCTTGTGCAATTTCACTCAGAGTATAAAACAGCCAGGTATGTGTTAATATAATAATAGTTTTGGGGAAAAAAAACTCCAAGTGGTTGCAAATAATGAACTTTTAATAATTGCAAGCCCTTATCTCTAATATGGCCTTGATAGTTTTTTGTGACAATGTGGTCTCAATTACAGCTATACACACTAACCCCACAATGGTTGGGAGGGGTGTGATATGTAAAATACTGGTAATTGTGCTGTTTTATTTTTTTTTAAAATTGGTTGAAAGAAAATTCATTTGTTAAGTTATATCTTTGTCCAAATGTTTGTGGACTCTTGAGATGTATTTAATCTTCAAATGTATGTTGGGGATTGTATTCAAATGTAATGACTCAGTGGCAATTCTAATTAGTATTAAATACAATTACAGAAATGAACAAAAATAAAAAAAATCCTTTTATCACAATTGCAACTTCTAATCTAGAGATTTGTTGGAGCTGCATCTAAGGTTGTTAGATGATATATGGAGCCTTCAGACCTGGTCCTGTAATTTATAATCAAGAGATGAGAGAACATGTGTGAGAAAATGTGTGACTTAATAGAGTTTCTAATTTGTCCATATCACTGAATTGATAATATTTTACTTAAAATTAATCTTAAAATAGTTTGAGATTCAAACAGAATAAGCAATAAAAACAATCAGTGAAAAGATATTCTAAAATATCACAGCAACATTGGCTTATTAAAATGCTTAGAATCAAAAGGCTTTGTGTGATAGCATGAAGAGAATAAAATGACATTAGATGTACCTTTCTGCTGAAGGTATTTCAAAGTTGAGAAGTCACTGCTGAAAAGTTACTCCTGTTCCCAAAGAGTTGCAGAACATGCCTTTACAGATACTCTTAGGATATGAGTAAGAGCACAGAATTTTGAAGGAATTCTTGATAATGAAGGGGTTACAGTTTAAGAAATAGAATTTCTTCATTTTTTTCTGTAAATGCAGTTGCTTATCTTTGGTTTAATAAGTGTTGGGCCTTTGATTTTTCTGGTCATGATAGAGATTGGGAAAGTAGGGAAAGGGTTTGAATATGAGCCCTTGAATCTGGTGAATCTAAAACTTATGTGCTACTTCTTTCCATACCTGGAAACTAAGATAAAGTGTAGTGTGTAAAGTTTTAGGAGGGGAGAGCCTGATCTGCAGATTCTAATTCTATGCATCATAGTAAAACAAAAATATCAAGTTACTACCTGCATCTTGTCTGCATTTGTTTCAGTATTTTCTTAAAGCTTTCCAATTTAGGCATCTCGCCAATTTAGAGACTGCCTTCATATATGGCTGCGTAAATCACAATTGTCCAAGATTACAGAATATACTAATCAAAGTCACCCATACCATGTTGTAGTATTGCACAATGCATGAGTCCAGGGTGTATTAAAACATTGAAGTACATCAAATTCAACTTTGCAAGCAAGCCATGAAACAAGTAATACAATGATTGATTATATGAAGGAAGGAATACATGAACTCAGGATGCTTGCTAGCAATTAGCCAAAGTTTAGTTGTTAGTGAAAGCCAATGTGTCTAAATTGTGGTTTTGAATATTTTTTTAACTAAGCTTTCTATACTCTGTGCTCACATATTATCCAAAACTTAATGTTCATTTAATGTTGCTACAAAGGTAAATCCTTCCACTGCACTTTGTAAACTAGGGATATGGCACCAGATTTATATAACCAGCTTATTCAGCATACAAACACTTAGTAATATGTAGAGAAGATGCCTGTGTGTGTAAATTTATTTTAAAAGCAATGGTATAGGCAATTTATATACAGAAAGTAATTGCAAAATCTGTCTTAATTTTAGAGTCCCAAGTGGGTCTTACAATGTATGTTGACAGCTGTGTCAGATAGCAAAATAGGAAAAGTCAATGTAATCAGTGTAGCGACTAAATATACCTAGATCCTTCTTTTACTAATATTGAAATTAGTAAACCTAATTTACTTGGAAATAAGCAGAAACTAGCTGGCTAACAATAGACCATTGGAAGATGAAACTGAGGCTGAGCAATTATAGACCTAACTTGTAAATTATTTATATGTGTGAAAAAACTGACTAAAATGCAATTAACTAGGTTTTTTAAAATTTACTTTTTATCTTTTTTTTCTTAGGTGTCAGAGAAAACCATAATGGTGAAGAGAAACAAACAGGTGGATTTGGAAGTGGAAGAATTTTTGGAAACAGAGGTATACTGTAATGTAAACATTTTATTGTCATTTAAGGAAAAGATTATTGCTAATGTTTAATGTGTATTAATAATTTTTCAGTAACTCGCTCCCTTGCTAATCTACATTTTTATGCTTTGTTGTTGTTTTTAAAGTTCAGTATGATTGTTTTGGTATTTTTCTCTTCCCTTCTTCCTTCTGCCTCTCCTCTCCCCTCCCCAGAGTCGCTTTTTGTGAGATGGGTGGCCTATAAGTTTTATAAATATTTTTTTTATCTGTACATAAAAACATTTTAGAGAAGGAAAAAGGGAGCTGATTTCTTAAAGCTTGAGTACTTCTGATAAAACAATATTTAGTGTAAATCATAAATGAAACATTTTTGCATTTGTACTTACATGTTGTATGAAACTGAAATTACTGTTTCAAATTGTGAAACATTCCATTCCATTGAGTTTGGTGAACTGTTTCAGATTGTCCACAGTTCGACCTAAACAAATCTGCAGGGATCTTGGAAGATCTTATGGGGTGAGCAGCGCTAGGCTGGTGTGTGCCACTCCCCTGCTTTTTCTATGTGCTGACCATCTCTTCTCAGCATCTTTCCTTCCTTGTCTTCCCTCAGCTCCAGTGATAGCACAGACCCATTGGCTCACTTGTCCTCCCTCTCTTGTCTTTCCTCCACTGTTGCCAGTGTCCCTGCAGGCCATTACCAGAAAACCCCATCAGCCTTGCCTTTCTTTGCTTCTATCCGCCTCTTGCATGGAAGAACCGTATCAGTCTCTATATAAAGTAGTTCTGCTTGTGAACACATTTCTCATTTTAGTCATTAAACTCATAAAACCAGATGTTTCTGCATGAATGTTTTATGCTCAGAATGTATTATGTAATTAATTCCTTCTGTTCCTTCTAAAAGAACTGGCTTTATTTCCCTGCTTTAATTTACATGGTTTTGGTGTATGTGAAAAAGAACGTAGATTATAGAAAATATTCCAGTTTTTAACTAGAAAATATGTCAAAATAAATACATCTTCTGTGCAGAAAATAATTATGACCTAAATAAATAATATACAATACTTATAATTTAACAGAAATTAAAAAGTCAGGAAAAGGGAGAATCAATATGGGTATTACTTTGGAAATCTTTTTCCCCATTGTTATTTAATTTTTATATAGTTTGAAAAAAGAATGAATATCATTGTCAGCTATATTAATTTTGTATAACTATACCAGGAAATAGGTTTGAAGAAAGAAAACCTTCAAGTTTTGAAAGAGGTAAGTTTGCAAACCTGTATCAAGTAATAATTTTCAATCCAGCTAACCACTAAAACCTTACAATTGTTTTAATTGTAAAACAATTAAAATTAGAATGTTACTAGAAAACTTGCATCTAATATTGGCTATATCACAGCTAAACAGTAAAATTAAAATTGAGTTCACAGTAATCTATGTTCATTATCATAGGCATGCATAGTTGGGTTAAATAAAGCTACTTTATTTATGAACCACAATGGCGCAGTGGTTAGAGCGCGTACTGCAGGCTACTTCTGCCGCCTGCCAGCTGCCTGCAATTTGGCAGTTCAAATCTCATCAGGCTCAAGATTGACTCAGCCTTCCATCCTTCTGAGGTGAGTAAAATGAGGACCCAAGTTGTTGGGGCAATATGCTGACTCTTAGAGAGGGCTGTAAAGTGGTGTACAAGTCTTAAGTTTGATTGCTACTTTAGCAACTTATTAAGGACATTTTCATTATTTTTTAAAACACAGCTAACAAAAATATTTTCCCTTTATTAGAGATGGTCTTTGATTTCAGCCATAATGGAGCCTGCCCACTATGGTCACAAGTTGTGATAGTTGTTAAGTGATGTGGCCACACGATTGCCTTACTGAATGACTCTTATCCCTGCTCTCCCCTATGTAGTTATTAAGTTGAGAATAGGGGAAGAAGGCAGCGTAAGGCCTAGTGTAGGCCCAGGCCAAGTTGCTCTGGACCTCCAACGCATCCTGATGCACCCCTATTCCACTTCTTACCTCTTGGGCTCCTTATAGGTCTAGGGCATGCTTTTTCAATCCACTGGGTCCCATACCCTCCTCCCCAACACCTGCCACTGATTCTTCACTTGGAGCTTCACTTCATACTTGGAGCTCGTGAGGGAAGGAGAGTACGCTGCTCCATTCCTTGGCATCCATGCGGACTACATGCCTGGAAGCTAGTGCCATTTCTGAGCAGTTTACAAATGTCAGCATATTTCTCCCAACAATTTGGTTTCTCATTTTACCAACCACAGAAGGATGGAAGGCTGAATCAATTTTGAGCCTGTCAGGATTCAACTCTTGGCTGTAGGCAGAGCAGAATTAGCATGCAATGCTGCATTTTAACCACTGTGCCACCATGGCTTAGATAATTATATAATCTCTAATGATAATATTTGAGTTAGCATTGTACTTTATTATAATTTTGTCTTTTTCTTTTAAGAAGCATATATGTTTTGATTCTGTAATATCCATTTTGCATGTTGGGGAGAAAAGTAGTACTTTATTAAATGTTTGAAACTGTACTCTAGGTGGTCCTTTTCCACTATATTGGATAGAAGCTGAGTTCATATACCAGATTAGCATATGATTGCTGTATTGCCGAGTTACCCAGTTACATATTTTTGAATAATGCTTTACTCATTAACCAGCCCACAAAGCATACTTTACTAACTCCAATTTACAAATTAACCCTGATTTGGTTAGCACTGTTCATTTTTGTTTAGTCTTCCTGAAGAAAATGATTTCCCACCCCCAAATTAGGTTTTCAAAGAATGAATGATGACATTGGTGTTCTTCGTAGAGCTGGGAGAGGATCATTCAGAGGTGATAGAGGAGGATTTGGGCAATTTACAAGTAAGTATTATAGTTTGAAATAATTTGAACATTGCCTTACCCAGAAATTTGTAGAAATGAAAGATAATTAGTATCGTGCCTAAGAAACATTTACAAATGAATACCTGCTAAAAATATATGTGCTAAAAAAAGTAGAAAAATATTGGATTGGGTTTTTGAGGCTTAACACCTTGAGAATTGTTGTAATATGTTCATTTAAATATATTGAAACATCTTTTCCATGAAAATCTAGCATGTAAGATTGAATAAATTTTTGATTATATTATAGCAGATGATGTAAATGTGAAACAAGATGGAAGACATGTCAGCTTAGGTTTTAAAAGAAGAGGCTTTGGTACTTCAGGTAAAAAAGATTCATGTGAAATTTTGTTGTGTTCATTTTTTCTAACTTCATCTGAATAAGATTATTGGCAATTGATATATTTAAATATGCAAACTAGTGGAACAGAAGAGGGCTCATAGATAAGTTCAACTTTTTGTGAACTTGGAAAGAGAAAATTGGTATAATACAGATGTTCTACAACTACAGTTTTCTTTATTCTTCACCATACATTTTCAAAGTAAGCCAAAGAAAAAGTACAAAAACACCTGAACAATGTTGATGAATGTTATAAACTAATGATGATTGTAATTTGTTTATCACAGTCATAATCACAATATTAAAATGTGCATTTTTTTTCAGGTGAATTTGAAACTAGAAGAGAATTTGAAGCCAGAGGTAAAAATAATTTGTTTAATTTATGTACTACCTGTTGTCCTCTGAATACATAGCACTTCTGTTATTTTCAGCAGATATGACCTTTGTTATCTGGAAATTTGGGTGATAAAGATACTCCTTGTATAAAGAACACCTGTGAATTCAGTTTATTCCTTGATTTTCTGAAATACAGAATTAACGCTAGAACTTGCATGATATTTCTGAGGGTGTTGTGTGTGTATTATTCCTGAACATGCTTTTTATGGTTTCATTTAAAATTCTTAATTTCAGAATGATGCAGCATCTATATAACTTCAAAATTCAGTTCTGCTATACGTAACTTAACAATTCTTTTAACAGGAGATTACAAAGAAATTGGTGAAGAAGCAAATATAGCTTGTGAAAGAAGTAAGTGTATTTTAATAGTATACCAAGTTTTACAGTTCCTTCTATGTCTTATTTTTTTTCCTCCAAATCATTTTTTATTTCATCAATAAAGAGATGAAAATCAGATGGTGATGCAGGAGAGGTGGTAATGCAGAGAGTTATATCAGAAAGAATGAAAGCAGATAGTTTTTTGGCTCCACATATAGAACTTTTTGAGAATCAGAATAACTTTCTTTTAGTTGCAGGTCCAAAAGTGACGTATGTACCACCACCACCACCAGATGATGAAAATAGCATCTTTGCACATTACCAGACAGGAATAAATTTTGATAAATACGATAACATTCCTGTGGAAGTTTCAGGGCTTGATTCTCCACCAGCAATATTGGTTAGTGAATGTTTAAAATTCTTAAGAAAAATAAAAGCTGAAGAGAATGATAATACTGTAGTTATTTTAAGTGATAGATGTTGCTCATTAAAGTTTCATAATTTATCAATAAACTTTGCAATTAATTGGTGAACAAAACAAGGCACCTAACTGATTATACATAAGTAACTTGAGGGGTGGGTTAAGGTTGTGCATGAGATAGGAAAAAATTGTTTTAAAACCAAAACCAAATTTTTGCAGCCCCCATTTTTTAATCTCATTTGATTCCACTTCCACTGTTCTAGTGGTGCAGGACCCATCTGCCCAGCCTAAATCTTCTGAATGTTGTCCCTCCTTTTTCTCAGTAACTTAATCATGTTCCTCCCTGATTTTCACAGTGTCTTCCGTCCCTTTCTCCATGCCATGTGTAGCATAGCAACAGCAATAGCACTTAAACTTGTATATTGCTTCATAGTGCTTTATAGCCCCTCTATAAGCTGTTTACAGAGTCAGCATATTGGTCCCAACAATCTGGGTCCTCATTTTACTGACCTCAGAAAGATGGTGGAAAGCTGAGTCAACCTTCAGCTGGTCAGGATCAAACTTTTGGCAATAAGCTGAATTAGCCTGCAAGTCTGCATTCTAACCTTCACCACCACTGCTCCTATTCCATACTCCAGTGGATCACCTGTCTTCCCTGGACACAGTACAGAATGTACAGTACAAAATAGAAAATACCTAAAATCAATGACTTCTGATTCAAAATGAAAATATAAGGATATAATTAGTTGCCAGCCTTGTAATTAAAATTAACAGATAAAATGGATTGTTTGCTTTGGTTTTGTTAAGAATTTTAGGCTTATCTTTAGCTTGCTTATGAGGCTATGCCTGGGGGTATGGGTTGATGTAACCTATAAAACATATTGACCTTGCAATATGCTAGTAAGTGTTTTAAAATTATACTTTTACTTTGTTAATCTACTTTTCTATTTAATCCATTTTTTAGAATTTTGAAGAAGCTGGTCTGTGTGAAACATTAATAAAGAACATAGCTAGAGTTGGTTATTTTAAACTTACTCCTGTGCAGAAACATAGTATTCCTATTGTGCTGGCAGGACGTGACTTAATGGCATGTGCACAAACAGGATCTGGAAAAACAGTAAGCACACAATTCAAGATTCTGTTGAGGTTTGGGGTGGATTTATTACTATTTTATCAATTTATTTCCACATTTAAAGTTTTAAAATTACTGACTTGGTCCTTTATGAATTCTCATTCTCAACTCAGCTACAGTTTTCATTTGTGAAATATTTTCATTAGTGAAAACTGCCAAATTTAAATTGATGTATTAGTAATCTGAGTTTCTTATGATTGAATAATTAAATTTTAATTAAATGGAAACATTTTTAAAAAATAAGAACATTCTTGAGATACTTGATGTACTTCTTTAGTACTCCTAATGTTTAAATTAGTTCTTTTAGTAGTACCTCAAATGCCTGAGCCATTTTTCTTCTTTTAGTTTTCTTAGGAGTAATGTTTGTGAATCCCTTTTCATGGTAATGTGATTTATAACTAAATCATAGTTGTTTGACATGAAAAAATTAGGAAATTCTCAATGTTTGAAAGTAGACGGACTTTTATATTTTAGTGTACTTTTTAATTTTTATAAACAGCATTGGATTAGAAAAAATACTTTTATTTAACTTTGTCGTGTACTGGAAATGCAGCATTTCTAAATTGTAATATATTTGCCCTTTAGGCAGCTTTTCTTATACCAATTTTAGCTCAAATGATGAGAGATGGAGTGACTGCCAGTCAATTCAAAGGGGAACAAGAACCAGAGTGTATAATTGTAGCACCAACTAGAGAACTGATAAATCAGATCTTTCTGGAATCAAGAAAATTTTCATACGGGTAAGTATTTGGGAAAACTAAATCACAGTGGCAAAGTGCTCCCAATAAAGAGTAAATTATGTATATACATATGTACTCAGTATGTATCTAAAGTTTGCTTTTAAGGTGTTACAATGGTTGCGAACATAGGGAATACCAAAGTTGCTTTTTAAAAATTTTTTAGAGCCAACTGGACTTTCTGTTTTTCTTTGAAGATGTTTTGCTTCTCATCTAAGAAGCTTCTTCAGCTCTGACTGGATGATGGGGAATGGAAGGATTTATACTATGGCAGACACCTGGACATTTGTATTCTTTTAGTGGATCACTAAGGTTATAGATGACTGTATTTTTGGGTTTGAAGTGTGCATGTAATGTACATTTCAAACCCAAGAATATACTAAGGCAGAAGCTTGTCCACCCCAAGGATAAAACACACAGACAGAAACTGAGCAACGTGCTATATGCAGTACAGTGAGCCCTGTGCAGATCTGTACATTGGGGAAACAAAACAGCCACTTCATAAACGCATGGCACAACATAGGAGAACAAACTGATCAGGACTAGATTCGGCAATCCATCTGCATTTAAAAGAGACAGGTCACTTTTGAAGACAACAAAGGCCATATTTTGGACAGAGGATCGCTGGTTTGAAAGGAGTTAAGAGGGCCATCTGTCAAAATTGAACAGCCCCTTCTCAACAGAGGAGGAAGGATATGACATCATCTATCTCCAATCATCTCTCCAATCTACAACACGGTCCTTTCAACAGTTCCAAGAAGGCACCACACCAATTTGCACCATGCAGGTGACCCTGATGACACAGATAAATCTCCAGGTGACCTTAAGGACCCTCTAAAAGAATGCAAATGTCCAGCTGTCTGCAAGAAGTATCCATTCCTCACCATCCAGTCAGAGCTAAAGAAGCTTCTTGGATGAGAAGTGAAACATCTTCAAAGAAAAAACAAAGTCCACTTGCCTCTTAAAAAAAAATCACCTTTGGGATAATCATGACCTGGATAACTGAGAATCTCCATGCATGTTGGGAAGCTGTCTCAGATTGTCTGTCTCAGTGGGGTGCAATTTGTTTTCGTTAAGTGATTTTCCACCTTTCTGGGAGTAACCAAAGTTGTTGCTGGTTCATGTGCAAATAATCAACATCTGACAGTTATCCCCCGGTCATAATACCATATGTGGTGGACTTGTCCTATGTCAAAAAAAAATTGGATAAAAATACATATATGGTTGGAAAAAATGATTAAACAACATATTGATTTCAAGCCAGAAATATTTCTATTGGGTATAATATCAGCGAGTTATAGCAAAGAAATTTATCTGATTTTACATGTATTAGCAGCGAGGATAGTATTTGCACAAAATTGGAAAATGGAGGAAATACCAAAAGAAGGAAAAGTGGTTACAAAAATACTAGAATATGCAGAAATTGATAGATTGATTATGGAAATAAATGAAAAAGAAATAAGTGAATTTAATAAGAGATGGAAAGCCTTATATCAATAGTTAGATAAGAGAAATAAGAGATAGAAGATGAGGTATGATTGGAATAATAGAGACATGGAGAATACAAAGAATATAAATTGTTGAAAAGGCAATGTATGACATAATACGATATGATATATTGAGATGTATAATTATGTTATATTTAGATAGAAGGTTAAAAATTGATGATAGATAATACACTTACCCAAGTGGTGTGTGAATTGATGAACGTTGTATTTGATTTATAAAAAGGAAAAAATAAAGTTTTCACAAAATATTTGACTGTTATATGAAATAGAAAAAGCCGTAGCCATAACTGTAGCAACTTAGAAATCATTATATACAAATGATAAGTATTCACAAATGTATAATACTTCAGACTGATCTAGAGAAAGGTTCACAAGTGAATCTGTCTAGTAAGAAATATTAATTTATTACATAATTTTTACATAGTTGTACTATATTATATCTTAAAATAATAATAATGGGGTTAAGTACGCGCTTAATTTTAAATATGGACCATCAAATGCTTAAATATTTCAAACAAACAAAGTAATATAGTATTAGATCTGTTACTATACCATATGACAGATTTAAGGCTTGGTTATTAATAGTAATACAGTGGGATGTGTTCACTGTTTTAAACTGTCTTTTAATTGTACATTTTCTTGTTAACTAGAACTTGTATAAGACCTGTTGTGATTTATGGAGGTATACAAATGAGCCATACAATTCATCAGATAAAGCAAGGCTGTAATATATTGTGTGCTACCCCAGGAAGACTTTTGGATATCATAGGCAGACAAAAGGTAAGACCTCTGGGTCTTCACCTCTAGAGTGAACATTAAACTTTATGACTGTTCAAACTTCAGACTTAACACTGTTTTATTGCAAAGGTTAGATACAATTTAAAACAAGGTTTTATTGAGAAGCTTATGGGGATGAGTTAAGATATTTTAAATAAAAGGTACTTCATGTGTGATTAGGCCAGTGATAAAATGCTGCTATTAAGGCTAAAAGATTCTGGCTGTTACAGTGCTTTGATTTTTTTTTCAAGCCTAGGTAATATGATTATTCATATAGAATTATCTGTAGAGACAATGACTCTCCAGAATCTTTATTCTGTTTGCCAATCCTATCATCCAAGTTCATTTAAATTAAACAATTTAAGATTTAATACCTATCTGGAATGTTGGACATGTAAAATTAAGGGGATGAAGAACCATAGTGTGTTGCTATATGAAGGAAGGAGGGGAGAGCAACATAAGAATTATTGATAATATGAAACTTTATAATTATTACATGTTTTCATTTTTAAGAAATATAAATCAGTCTTAAAAACTATCAGCAAAGTTTTATCTACTGCCAGTGTAACTGAAATAGGTTACAGTGGTTGCTTCATTTCTGTTCTTAGATGGTTGGCCTGTACTGCTTCAGTATTGCTGTGGTATGGTAGTTAAGTTGTAGATGTTAATATAGCAGCATCTAGATATAATTAATCATTTGTGTGAAATTAGACTATATTGTTTTTAAAGCAGAATATGGGGAAAGATGCAAGATGTCCCATATACATTTGAGGATTAAGTTTGTGCAGCTGTCATGTAAAAGTAGAATTGTGCGATCTATTTTCAATTTTTTCTTGTATATCTGATTTTTTTCTAAAAGATTGGGCTCAGCAATTTAAAATATTTGGTGTTAGATGAAGCTGATCGTATGCTGGATATGGGATTTGGCCCTGATATAAAGAAATTAATTTCATCTCCAGGCATGCCCTCAAAAGACAAACGCCAAACATTAATGTTTAGTGCCACTTTCCCTGATGAAATCCAAAGGTATGTATTAGCAATTCATTTAAAAATTTCAGTTTACAAGATGTAAATTTCAGATTATTTATTCAGAGTGAAATCATAAATACACATGCTACGTTGCTAAAATTTTGAATCTCAGTTGCTTAGGTTTTTGCATCTACTTTATTTAATCTTGGAGGAACTGACTTCATAGAAAGAGTAGCTTCTGAGTTAAATAATTGTTTGGAATTGTACCTGTTATTTTTACAAATAACACATTAGTGTATATTTATAGAAGTGGCTACTGATACATTTATTTTTAGTATCATTTTACTATCTACAAGTGTCTAAGTGTTATTTCATTAGCACTATTGCCATTTTCCTTAACTATTGTTGCAGCATCCTTATGGTCACATGATCAAAATTTGGATGCTTGGCAACTGGCATATTTTGATTAAGAGTTGTGGTAGCACAGTGGTTAGAATGCAGTACTTAAGCCTACTTCTGTTGACTGCTGGCTGCCAGCAGTTCGGCAGTTCAGTTCTCACTGGCTCAAGTTTGAGTCAACCTTCCATCCTTCTCAAGTTAGTAAAATGAGGACCCAGATTGTTGGGGACAATATGTTGACTCTGTAAATCGCTTAGAGAGTGGGCTGTAAAGCCTGTGAAGCAGTATATAAGTCTTAAGTGCTATTGCTACTGCTATTATGGTTACACAATGTCCCAGGGTCATGTGATCACTTTTTATAACCTGACAAACAAACTCAATGGGGAAGCCAGATTCACTTAACAACCTTGTTACTAACTTAACAACTATAGTGATTCACTTGACAACTGTGACAAGAAAGGTTGTAAAATGGGGCAAAACTCACTTAAGAATTGTTTAGCAACATAATTTTTTGGGCTCGATTGTGGTTGTAAGTCAAGGACCACTTGTATAAAACATTAATAGTTTATTTCCCAAACTGTGGACCCTTCTCCCTCTGGATGCACTACTTCAGAATAATTTAATTTTACAGAGGCGTGGTGGCAGGGCAGCTGAAGGACATTGGATCTGCCAACCAGAAATAGTCAACACTCTGACAGTTCGAGCCTTGATAGCGTTGCAGAATGGGGTGAACTCCCATCACTTGCCCTGTCCACCCAGAAGTTGAAAGCATTATTGCAAGTAGATAAATGGGTAGTACTTCAGTGGGAATGGCTATCTGTGCAAGAAAAATAGGTGCTGGACCTGTCCGGACAAGAGGCGAAATCAGCAAAAGAGGCCCGGAAGATGTCATTAACCTGAATGCCATTAACCAGATTTTCCCCCGTGGCACATTGTGAATAAGTGTGCAGGCGCAAAACCAAACGAACAAGCAATTAGGCTGTCAAGACTACTCTGTAAAGTGTAGTCCCTGATAAATGCATGCTGTATGAAATATATAAATAAAATAGAACTTAATTTTACTTAATTGTTTAAAGGCTTGCTGGAGAATTTTTGAAGGCAGACTACTTATTTGTTGTTGTTGGACAAGTGGGAGGAGCATGCAGTGATGTTCAGCAGACCATACTTCAAGTGAAGCAGTATGACAAGAAAGACAAACTTGTTGAAATTCTTAATGAAATAGGTAATTGAGGCCTTGCAATTGAAATCTTTTTAATATTACTAATTATTAAATTGATATAAGGTTGCCAAATGTGTAGTGTAGCATAATATTATTCAGTAATATAAGTGTGCATTATGGATTCTCCACAATGTTCTTTTTCTTCTGACCAGCTCGTATTGTTCTAGGAATAACCCATCAGTTTTTAAGAAACACATTTTCTGAGCTAAAGAAGGTTGCAGTTTGTTTCAAAACATCATTAGCGGTTGTTAATTGTAACAGAACCATAGGGAAACCCCATTTTATGAAGGATCACTGTTAATGTTACAGAACAACTTATCATCACTGAGATGAAGTTGTAGGAGTGAAGTTGAAGGAAAGTATGCTATGTAAATATCTGGAATATTTATATTTACATTTTTGAAGGAGAGTAAAATATTACTGACTTTCTTTATAGGCAATGAACGAACTATGGTGTTTGTGGAAACGAAGAAAAAAGCAGATTTTTTTGCAACTTTACTTTGCCAAGAAAACATATCAACCACTAGTATTCATGGGTGAGTAAATGGTGGGGTTGGCAACATTTTGTAACCTTTAAAATTAAATTTTGAGAAGAAATTGGTGGTCATGGATTACTTTCAAATTGGTTGCCAAGGCCAGTTAATGATAATTCTGCTTTCAGAAGTTAAATTGGTGATTATGTTTCTTGTCACTTGTCAGCCATAAAAATATGATGTTGCTCTTTTCTGGAGAGAGGTCGGGATATTTCCAGAGTACTTTGTTGCAGCTATTCATATTTCTCATTTCTAATAGTGCTTAGGCTGTAAATGGAACCCAATGAATTCTTAGGAATGTAGAAAGAAATGTTATATTTTAAAAGAAATCAAAAAATTTTAACAGCAGAGGGGGTATGGTGCCTTCCATTAATCTAAAGCAAAAATAAACCATGATCTAGTGATTTCCAGGTTATTTAAATCATTCTTTTTGTGTTCCATTCAATTGTTTCTAATTCTTAGGAAATCCCTAGGGCCTCTGAGGCATTCTACATTCCTTACCACTGTCACGGGGCTACTGAAATGCTTAACTTGGCATCCCCTATCAGTATTTTTAATTAAACTCTTAGACTGATAAAGGTAAAGTCATTTCTTAAAGCACTGTATGACCTCTAACCAAAACAAAGTACAGTAGACAAGCACAAATTTTGGATCACTATCTACCATACTTGGACATAAATTGTTTCAACTCTTACCCTCAAAACAACACTACAGAGCATTGCACACCAGAACAACTAGACACAAGAACATATTTTCCCAAACGCCATTGCTCTGCTAAACAAATAATTCCCTCAACACTTTCAAACTATTTACTGTCTGCATTACTATGCATTGATTATTGTTTCTGCATTACTACTGCATTGATCATTGTTTCTTAATATGATTTGATTGCTTATTTGTACCCTATGACTATCATTAAGAGTTGTATCTTATGATTCCTGACAATGTACCTTTCTTTTTATGTACTGAGAGCATATGCACCAAAGACAAATTCCTCGTGTGTCCAATCACACTTGGCCAATAAAAAATTATAATCTAATCTAACTCTATTTTTCAATTCAATATATTTCTTAAAGAATCCAGCAGAATAACATAGTCACTTGCTACAGTATTTTAAAATAGTTGCTAACTAAATATTTCAGAGAGAATTGTTTTTATCTATCCCTGAAGCATTGTAGAAAACCAATTTCCACCCTTGACTGCAACCTGGTTTGACAGCTCTGGCAATGCTACTGTATGCTGTCACTGTGAATTTAATCTTTTCATTTCTAAAGCATAGGGGACTAAAAAGTAGTAATTGTTATCTGTATTTTAATAATAGAATAATAGAATTCTTTATTGGCCAAGTGTGATTAGACACATAAGGAATTTGTTTTTGGTACATATGCTCTCAGTGTACATAAAGAGAAAAAAATACATTCATCAAGAATCATAAAATACAACACTAGTGATAGTCACAGGGTACTAAATAAGCAATCAAATCATACTAGGAAACAAATAAAACAATATAAATTGTAAAGATACAAGCAACAAGGTTATAATCAAAAGTGGGAGGAGACAGGTAATACGAAGGATGAGAAGAATACGTAATATAGTCTTAGTCAATAGTTTGACAATGTTGTGGGCATTAGTTGTTTAGCAGAGTGATGGCATTCAGGGGAAAAAACTGTCCTTGTTCTGGTGCGCAGATTGTTTTATATTTTTAATTGATTTGTGCTTTGCTCATACAGGTAAACATGGAATCACCTAGAAAAGCAAGAAACAAAAATGACATATCAATTTAGTGAGTTAAATCCAAATTTCTATATACTGTATTTAAAATAGACCATTGTGATCAAAACCCTTTGACTAACTGTTTGGGTCACATGGTTATTTTATCACAAAGTATATTCATTTTATTTATTTATCAATGAATAAATTCAGAAAAATCCATCTACTGTATATAGCTAAGAATTGATACAGACTTAATAACATCCTCTTCATCATCATCAGGCTTATTTTTTCTTAGTTTTCTCCTCCTTGATCATATGACTGAACGAATGCAAATATTGGCTGAAGATCCGGGATGTTCGGACACCAAACAGAAGAGCTGTTTGAATTTTTTGGAATTCAAAAAATTAAAACAGCGCTTTCACTCCCAATAAAAATGCAGCCCCAAACAAAAAGACCCTATAATAAAATATTTTTAAAAATCGTTTAATTTCACACTCGATAACTGCTACGTGATCGATATCCTTCTTTCTCGTTCTAAAATGGCACAACTATTTTATTCTACTTTCGAAATACCACATTTTTCATCTGAATAGACCGGGCTTCAATGTAGCAATCCGAAGGAACTACGACAGGGGTAGGGAACCTTGGCTCTTTCATGACTCATGGACTTCAACTCCCAGAATTCCTGAGCCAGCCATTT